>NW_023607190.1:0-35574 GCF_013339725.1 Rhipicephalus microplus
GATACGATGTCGCGTTTAGGAAGAAAAACTCCGTATATAGTAAAAATTGCTGAAATAGTAGTGTTTGAGCGCATTGCTTTCGGGCGCTGAGATGGCTGGCGGTGATGTAGCAATTGCTATCCTATTTGTTTAACACGTTTCTCAGCGTCGTCGTACTTGTACTTCGTGGATTTTCCACGAAAGTCTTCCAACGCATAGTAAATACTTCGCATGTTGTGAGCTTCATTCAGTTTCTTGATGCTGGCAACTCGATCGAAGTGGTCAAGCCAGTCATCAACATCGTCGTAAATATCTCCATGAGATGAGCGCGGTGTTGGCAGTGCAGGAAAAACATGCGGGAGAAAAGAATAGGCGTCGTTGGTATGACTCGCTGGGTTGTTAGTCGAGGTTATCATCTCGTCTTGAGAGAGAGGACCGAATTCGGGAGACAGTCCTCGCAGGTGGCGACTGCTTCTTGCAGTGGAAGCTGTAGCTGTCTCCAAGTAGCTTGGTGTGTCGGCTGAAATCAATGTGGAGCCGAGGCGCATTTACCCAACCCCTCCACCAGTTCCGCGAGTGAAATAACAGAGACAGCCATGGGTCGACGTCTTGGCCGCACTCAGACCAAGAAGCAATGTTCTCTTCGTTTTCCACTTCCAAGCGATTTCACGCTACAGTTGATGGCTCATACCCATTTACGTGTGACAATATTATAACGTATCTTCCATCAGTTGCAAATCTGAAAACTAAGCTGTCAGCTAGAACTGTAGACTTAGAGGTTAGTAGGTTTTTCATAGGTGACACTGCTTTACTGCATTTCACATGCTGTTGGCTATGCCCACAAGGCTAGACCTGACTCCTCAAATTAGGGCCATGTGAGCACACCAAATAATCTCTGAATAATTTTAGGAATCCAGAACCATTTCTTTCTCTATAAGCACAAGAATTGACATTATGGTTACGATCGAAGTTTTAAATCGTTGAATCTGTTTAATTAATGAGGATAGCCCGCATGGACCTACCTTTGCGAAGGCTTGCTGTGACGTTGGTGATGCGCAGACATTATAGAACATGGCATAACCCAAGTTGGTGGTGTGTCTGCAATGCATCCCACTGACCCATGAGTCTCCCAATTCCTCCATAGAGTCTGCATGACTTCTCCAAGAAGTGCTTCACGTCATGTGTGCTGTGAGTGCCAACGTGTATGTATTAGTGTATTTACTTACCAAACGGCCAAAAAATATTGTGCGATCCTTGACCTTTACTTTAAGAGTTGAACGCAATTGTGATGTCATGTACCTAGTACGTACTCAGTTCGATATGGCTTGCGTCAGTGAGGAGGAGGAGGAGGAAGGGAAGAAATGAAAGGCAGGGAGGTCAACCAGACGCACGTCCGGTTTGCTACCCTGCACTGGGGGAAGGGGTGAAGTGATTAAAGGAGAAGAGAGAAAGAAGTGAAGGGCAACGTGTGTGTAGATGTGACCTTGTCCAATACACGCTTATAAGCGGTTGCGTAGTCCGGTCATCTTTAGAAAACTTAGCAGTGCTCGCGTCGCTTTGCTGGCCTGCGACGCGTACAGCCATGAACCAAGGATCTTCTCTTCGGAGAAAGGTCTACTGTCTAGTGTCTCTAACGTTTCGCGTAGCAAGTTGTTGCGTTCGCTCGAAAAACGTTCACATGAACACAGTAGATGTTCTATTGTCTCGTCAGTATCACACGATTCACATCGGGAGCTATCCGTCATTCCTATGCGAAAGGAAACGGCTTTATAAAAGCTACTCCTAACCACAGGCGGCACAGTAAAGTTGCATCCTGGCGGGAGAGGCCCGATAGAACTTGAAGCTTTCTCGATGGGTCCAATTTGTGTAGGCGGCGGTTCCTGACACTCGGGTCACTCAGCCAAGTTTCCGACATGATGTTAGCGAACGAGTGAAGGCCCCTTGCAGCGTCGGTTCTCGACAATGAAATCGAGGTTGTCTGGGCGTCCGCGTGGGCGGATCGGGCAGCATTATCAGCAAGGTCGTTACCAACAATACCACAATATCACGGTAACCACTGGAACACTACGTCATGTCCTTTCGATAAAACTTCGTGAAGCACTTCTCTTATTTCATTCACTAGTTGTTGGTGCACCCTTTGTCGTAAAGCTGATTGCAAGCTCTGAAGGGATGCCTTGGAGCCGCAGAACACAGCACATTTTTGAGGTCGGGCTTCCGTGATATAAAGTATAGCAGCACGTAAGGCGGCAAGCTCCGCTGCTGTGAAAGTAGTCCTATGCGACAGTTTGAGCTTTATAGTGACCTGGTACGCCGGGATGACAACAGCACCTGTGGAGCTGTCAGCCGAGACCGATCCATCGGTGTAAATGTGGGTCCTCTGGCCGTATTTTTTGTTGAGTAGTTGCGTCAGTGAAGCTTTCGCATACGACTGCATGCTGTGTATTGAGTAGCATGCTTTAAACCACGGACAGTTGTGCGCGTGAAATCTTTTCGAGCTTGCTATGCCCCCACTACGTGGTCTAAATAAAATTTGCAGATCCCACGTACAGTGGGAATTGATCATATGCGAAGCACGAATGACAAATGTTGATATGTCACTTTAAAATCGGCACAACGTTACGAGGTGGAGGTAAATCATGCCGTAAACGACGTCAGTGTCATGATTATGTTTGGATGTGTCGTTTACTTTTGTCATCTATTCACGTCACGTGATACCAAATTTGGTGTATGTGGAACTAGTGAAACGGCCACAGACACGCTATGAGCGTTGTATGTTGCCATGTTCTTACATGGCACGCGTGGTGTAATGATTATCATATTTGTACCCATCATATATTTCGTCATCCATTGAAGTACCGTAACACCGAATTTTGTAGATGTGGAGCTAGCAAAATGGCCACAAGTGCATCATGAAGGGCCCAATATACTCCTATGTAGCGTTGACTCGCGCGCACAGTGGGCGCAGCGACGCTACGTTAGCAAAACGTGAGCACTCTTTAGTCTGACGCCAGGCACGACCGGCGCGGCCCGACGGCAACCGGCGTGAAATTCGCGCCGATGCTTTGCTTCGACAACACTGCGTCTCCCTCTTTTTGTTACGGAGGGACGCCGGACACGCTAAATGGCGCATGTGTAAAAACAACACAGCGTAGTGCACTCCTGTGAGTATATGGCAGGAGCGGTGCCTGGCATGGCAACGCTGGCGCTACGCGACGGAATGAACGCCGGCGAGCACGCGCACCGGGTCACGTCGAAATGTATTTGCGCCTTGACTGTGGCATGTATTCGTGTTCTCACATGACACGCATCTCGTGATTATCATGTTTGCACCAGTCACACACCTTCATCATTCATTCGCTTCACGTAATACCAAATTTGGCATATGTGAAGCTAGCAAAACAGCCGTGAGCGTATCATGAATGTGGCATGTCGTCATGTTCTTACATGACAAGCATGTCGTGCTTATCATGTTTGGATGTGTCATTTACCTATGGCGTCCGTTTGCGTCGCGTAATACCGAGTTTGGTATATAAGAAGCTTGCGAAACGGCCGCGAGCGCATCATGATCGTAGCATGTAGTCATGTTTTACATGACATACATACGTTCATCGCTGTGTCGAACGGCTGACCGTGGAGGCGCCTCGCCGAGATCCGCGATGCCCTCGGCAAGGAAGAGAACAGCAGGCCAGACCGCGCGCCGAGATGCAGTACTCGTGCGGGCAATGCCGCCCCAGCTGGTGGTTGGACGGCAGCAGCGTGGACGGCCGCGTTTCCTGGCCGGAACCTGTATCGCCTGCGTCCGACGCTTCGGCCCGCTGTCTCCCGTCTGCCGCTGCTCCGGCTCGTCCCCAGCCACCAAGCTTACTGCCACGTAATGGTAACCCGTGGCCCAATCGTGGCACGCCACCTCTATGGGCCACCACAGGTCATCAGCTGATTCGCTGACACTCACGCGCACATTACACGCGCCTTGCCCCGCACTTCCGTCGTTGTCGTTTTCTTCACTCATCACACTCATGTTTATTATGTTTGCACCAGTAACATACCTTCGTCACCTATGCACGTCTCGTAATACCAAATTTTGTGTAAGTGAAGCCGGCGAAACGGCCGCCAGTGCATCATGAGCGTGGCATGTAGTCATGCTCTTACGTGACACGCATTTTATGATTATCATATTTGCAGCAGTCCCATACCTTCGTCATCCATTCACGTACCGTAACACCAAATTTGATATATGGGGCGCTAGCGAAACGGCCACGAGCGCAGCATGACATGCAAGACGTGTCAGAAGTGATGAGGTGTAGAACTCAAAACAACGGGCAGGTTTTACCATCGTCTCGTCTTAGCAAAGCGTTTGGAGCACTTGGCTTTTGACAATTACGTTGCACTGTCAGCGCAGCGAGATAAACGCTACAGTACTTAGAATTACTTGTGTGTGCCTTCTCTACTATAAGACGCACATACGAAACATCGAGGTGTTGTTATGGTGCCCCAAATATGCGCAATAATTGCTTTTTAATTGTCTATCGCACAAGTATGAGCGCTGAAACTTGAGCAATAATGGTGGTTAGTGGCGAAGAGATGTTTGACAGTCGATCAACTGACACGTGGTTAAACGTATATTCATTTGAATTCTTGCTGTCACTGGTCATCGCGAGAGCTCTATATATTAAGCTCGAGTGTTCGTGTCTAACGCGCAAGCTTAATAATAGAATGGTCTACAATGATCACGAACTTTTTCGAACAATAATGTGCGGTTCGTGCTGAGCATTGCCGGCACATGCTTTGTGAGTGAAAACCAAATGAAACAAAAGTGAATATATAGAACGCGCGTGACAATAGAACCCCTTTAATGGGATAATGGCAATCACTGCGGGATGCATCCATCACTGTACCATTGCAGCCATTGAGTACTATAGCAGTTAGAATAGAAAAATGAAAATTTAATAAAATCCAAATTATTCGACAAATAACCATTCAAATTTATAATGTAATGACTTGCTAAAAATATTTTATCAATTAAGTGAAGTAAATAATTTTATAACAATGACATAAACATCTAAAACAGGCTCCTATGTGAGAACTCATAGGAACTGGTGACTTTGAAGATACATAGACAAAGCATAGTTAGTTGTATTGGAACGGATGTCGGCCCGTCAAAAAATAAGCAAGACTGATCAAGAAGAGACGAAGTTCAACCTGCTGTAAAATTAAAAAGACAATTAGTGTACCACACAATTCTTCGCACAGAAGTGGTCACTTGTCCGAATCACGAAAGCTACATTCGCGATGGAACAAATTCATGTAGTGTGCGCTCTCATGATTGGCTGAGAGTGCCCATAGCTTCCACAACATTGCAAACCGCTTGTGGAAGGTATTACGGCGAGCTGGTGAAACAGGAAGAAGCAGCAACAGAGAAAGTAGTTGTTCCTTGTCATGTGTATGGCTGTGCGTTCTGTCCGCGCCTTCTCCTGTGTGTTTAAAGTTCCAAGTTTGCACTCATCGTCTTCTTTTTCTCTGTACCTTGTATTTGAGCAATGTCCAGAGAACTTCGGACAGCTTCAAGTTTGTAGGGAGGTTTGAATTGTTTGCTATTACATTTATTACTTCACCCTCGCGATAAAAGTCTGACGTTTCTTTACCTATATAGTAAGTATCATACGTTTCAAAGAGGTGCCATGACATGAATTATTGGTACAGCTAAAAACATTCATTCCATAGATGCCTTTAATTGGTGCAGACTGTAGCGCGGCATGGTTTTTCAGGCAGACTGTTTAACTTTGGGGTGTCATTGTTGTATACAATAAATATGTCTTCCACTTGCAAAGCATTATTTGTAAGAATTCATGCAAAGTTTCCGCAAAGCATAGTAAATGCTACATGTAGTTCAAATCTCCATCAGCTAGAGGAGGCTCGCCCAACGAAAGTCGGAACACTAATAACAACGATCCTTCTAGTAGGCGCTGCTACAAAGCACAAAGAAAAAAAAAACATGTTTGCAGGAAGGGAGTTGATCAACTGTTCTTTGTCTTGTCTTCCGCAACGTTTAAATCAACGTAATGAAAAAAAAACGGTATTAAGCCAAGTGTGACACCTCGTTTTGCATTTGAAGACACAAAAGCTGAAACAAAAGTTGATGGGCCAAACAACATAAAACATTCAGTTGCCATTCTAGAACTTTGAACCTATAAAACGAATGACCAAATAAAACTATAATAATAACGCTGTCTCTTAGATTTTTTGTAGCTTATGGTGAATATTTTGATATTTTTACGTTTGCACAGGCTGAGCTAAATTATTAACCCAACGTCACAACACTTATTATAAATAGACGTCCTGCTTTGCTATTTCACATAGATAAATAGGAGGACATAAAAGGCTATTTAAACAGGAATTTTTGCTAACATCAATTTTCTAGCCGAAATAATTTTACGCTCTTTCATTATAATAATACAAGCTGTATGGGCACTACAGGAGTAATTTTGCCGTTGGCGCCTGCAAAATGCTGTATTCCAGTCCAAGGATGAAAACATTTCTCGACGTTTCATTCGTTCTATGTGCGACTACAGGCATGGGTGCGTCGTGGGTGAGTTGTCGTAATGATATCTTCATAGCTTTCATTATAAGGAAGTTGGTAGAGTATTTGTACAAAAGAAAAAAAAACAAGTGGTAGCTTTTTCTGCAGCTTGATGAAAATACTTCGAAATCCTTCAAGAAGTAAATGTGAACTTACTCTAACTTTTGTAGCGCAAAGCGTGTTCCCTTTTTCCGTTCGCCTATCCACTCTATTTAACGTTATAGTGATCGCGCTCACTGTTTTCGTACTTACGTAGGCGGCAAGAAAACGTGTGCGGGCTTCGTTTGACACAACACGTAATTCAGAACGCAAACTGAGATCGCACTAACGAGGTCAAGTCACGCAGATGAGCGAGTTGATGCGAGCTTTTCTTTGTGTGTGTTTGACCGCTTTGAGGTGGTATGAAGGATAAATTTTGAAGTGAAATATGTGGTGCAATATTATTTTGCGTGCGCTTCACCAAAGATGCAGCGTGGCGCGAACAAATGCGGCTGTTCTTACGATATGTTAAACCACACAATTTACTAGTGTATACAAAAAAAAGATTTATATACCGAGAGAAACTAGAGTGACATGCTCCTCTTTATTGAAGTAATTTTTTAGACGTTTAGCGGGACGGCCTAGAGCTCTCCCATAGTTGAGTACGAAGTACTCGAAATCGTGAAACATTTTTTCTAAACAAATAGAATCGAACTAAAATACTTGTAATGCACATCATTCGGCGACATAACCAGAGTTCTGCTTGCATAGGTTACCTAGAAAACATGCAAGCTTTTAGAATAGTCTAATGTACGATGTCTGTGTCAGGCTATCGCTCTTTTGCACTAGCAGATGGGGTATCACCACGAAATCCCAGATATGCAAAGAGAACCCGTTTGTTTATTGACAAGCAATGTATAATAGATTATTTCATCGCTCTGCCGTAGTGCGGATGAAGAATATTTATTGAGCAGCGCGTCCACACCGTGGCAAGACTTCACACTTTTTACTACGCGCTTGCATACTCCTTATCTTGGAATGCTGCATTCCATATGTGAAAAAGAAAATGCAGTGAAACTAAATTTCAAGGTCGGTGTATAGTAGAGTGATCTTTTCATTCATCGTCCATGAGTCTTTCTATATTTGTAGTTATTTAGGGCCGGTTTGAGGTGGTTTTTTTTTTCATATCGTCTCGTATTTCATGTATACTCTCCTGAGTTTTTCGCCGAGCTTCATCAACAATGACGGAAACGACACTTCTTCAGGTACATGAGAATCTTGCGATGAGGATGGGTAGGCTGATATGTTTACCATAGATAGGAGATCAGGACAACACATATAAACACAAAAAAAGCGATCAGTTTTGGCAGATTTTAGCTGTTCTGTACATCAAAATAATTTTTGCCAGTGTCAGAAGTATTACACGTCAGGAGTATTACATTGCTTTTCGCGAAAGAAATGTATTCATCAGCTATTTCCACCCACAAATGGGCATATGATCTCAATTTTTATGACAGAACAGAGCAATATTGACTACAGAACAACTAAGTAATCAATGACTTTCTAAATATATAAAATAAAACACACAAAATAGCACGTTACCTTATTTTCTTTTCGAAGAGCAATAAAGTGTGATTTGAAGCCATGATATGTGAATTTGACAGGTACGTAGAACAAGCATATTTACTTCTATCTAATTGGAATTTAAAGAAGCATTCGAGGAAGGTTTAAGTGAACCAATGTTTATTATGCTGAAATAAATTTATTTAGTTTCATTGTATTCATCAATTTATTTCAAACTTAACTTCTGCATCTTTATTTTCTCTCGCGGATAGAGCAAGAAAGTCCTTTTGCTGTTCAATATAATTCTCAATCAGCTATGGGTGAAACAGCGAAAAATTGAAACAAATGCACTTATAGTCTTCAACAGCGCAGGCATTCTACCAGTGTTCTTTATATATCAAGATTTGTCATCTGTTACTTGGGTAACCGTGAGGTTTCTCGCCTTTCACCGCTCTATATAACTATAAATAATTCTATCTATCTATCTATCTATCTATCTATCTATCTATCTATCTATCTATCTATCTATCTATCTATCTATCTATCAATCAATCTGGCCGCCTAAGACATCTAGCTCTCCTGGCCGTTTCAATATAGGTATCAATACCGTCCTTGGTGTGACAAAACACGGCTGTATGAAGAACATATCTGACTAGTCATAGCATGAAAATGATGACATGTATGTCATGAATGTCATAATTTACATTTCATGGTTCTGCAGTTCTCGCGGTGGTTTTGTTCACATGGCATGTTGCAAAACTGGTATTGTATTGCATAGTTTCATGGCAAACACAAGCGACAGACCCTAACATGAAGAGCATGACAGGTATGTCATGTAACAACGTGACTACATGCCCATTCATAATGCGCTTGCGGCCATTTCACTAGGGTCACATATACTAAGTTGGTACTACAGTACGTGAATAAATGACGAAGGTACAGGACTGGTGCAAAGAAGATAAAATTGAATTGCGTGTCGTGTAACAACATGACCACATGACACGCTCAATATGCGATGGCGGCCCTTTCGCTTGCTTCAGTTATATTAAATTTGGTATTACTGGACGTTAATGACGACAAAGATATGATACTGGTGCAAACATGATAAATATGAGATGCATGTCATGTAACAACATGACTACATGCTACGTTCATGATGCACTCGCGGCCGTTTCGCTAGCTTCACAAGTACCAAACTTGGTATTACGTTACGAGAGCGGACGGCATAGGTATATGACACATCTAAACATGATATCACTACATGCGAGTCATGTAACAACATAACTACAAGCGCCACTGATGATACACTCGCGGCCGTTTCTCTAGCTTCACATATGCCGAATTCGGTATTATGTGACGCCAATGGCTGACAAAGGTATGTGACTGGTGCGAACATGATAATCATGAGATGCGTGTCATGTGAGAACTTGACTACATGCCGCCGTCAAGGCGCCAATACATTTCTACGTGGCGTGATGCGCGTGCTCGCCGGCGTTCATTTCGTCGCGTCACACCGGCGTTGTCTCGCCAGGCACCAGTCCTGCCATATACTCGTAGGCACATGTCGTGCTATGTTATTTTTGACGCATGCGCGTTTCAGCGCTTCCGGCGTCCCTCCGTCACGAATAGAGGGCGACGCAGTGCTAGCTGGGTAGCGCATAACCTCGAAATAACTAAATGCAGCATGTCACATTTCGCGCCGGTTGCCGTCGGGCCGCGCCGACGGACATTGGTCGCGCCTGGCGTCAGACTATAGAGTGCTCGCGTTTTGCTAACGTACCGTCGCGGTGCCCAGCGTGCGCGCGCGTCAACAATACATTGGAGTATATTGGGCTCTTCATGATGCACTCGTGGCCGTTTTGCTAGCTCCACATGTACCAAATTCGGTAATACGTGACGTCAATGGATGACAAAATATATGAATGGGGCAAACACCATAATCCAGACACACGTGTCATGTAAGAACATGACAACATACTACACTCATAGCGTGCTCGAGGCCGTTTCGCTAGCTCCACATATACTAAATTTACTATCACGTGACGTGAGTAGATGATGACGGCATCATTTGCCTCCAACCTCGTAACGTAGGGCTGACTTTAAAGTGACATATCAACATTCCTCATTCCTGCTTCGCATATCACCGATTCCCACTGTACGTGGATCTGCCATTTTTTCCTTTTAGAAGCTTTTCGCGCTTACTTTTCATGTACTTCGACCACCCGCAATGTATACGCCAAACGTATACGTCAAATAGAAGTAGCCGATATTATTTGCAAAACGAGTGCAACACGACCGTTCACAGAAATCGTCAAAATTGTCGTGCTACCACTCAAAATCAGCAAAACTGTGATACTGCGGACACTTTGCAGTCAACAGTTGAAATTGAGTGAGGCAGAAAGAGGGTAGAAGAAAATAAATGCGTAGAAGGAAGGTTATCTAGAGCACTAGTAGCACCAGTTGAGGTGGCGGAGGAATTCTTTGAAGAACTACTCCGCCACCTCAACTATTCTATTCATATTAGCCATCACATTGCCTTTCTTGTCTTTTAATTTACAGTAGATTTACAGCCACCATAGATTTTCATATTTAAAGCGACGGAATCTCAATAAAGAAGGCTGTAAGGCAAAGATACACGCTCTCTCCTATGGTATTCATGACGTGTACAGAAGGTTTTCAGGGCCCTAATTTAAGAAGATCTAGGGATAGGAGTTAATGAAGGTTAACTTAGTAACCTCTCAATCGCTGATGACATTGCCTTGATGATTAACTCAGAGAACGATTTAGAGCTCATCGTCCTGAACTGGACATGGAAAGCAGAAGAGTAGGTCTGAGAATAAATATTTCCACGCTGTGTTGGTGGCAGAAGAGGAGAGCAAACAAGGGAATGGCTGCTGTGGATGAGTAAACAGTCGTCCACTTCGAGTTCCTGTCTATCGTTTCCTCTCGCGACAGACTGGTGGAGGTGCCGGGTACAGTACTGCAACGTCTTATGCCTGCTGGTCCTGAACCAGAAGCAACCACCGCCAGTGCACCAGGGTCTGCTGATATCCATCGAAGCAGCCGCCGCCTTCAATGACTACCACCACAGTACGGCCCCTTGGCGAGTTCTGTGAGGACAATGTTTGCCGCATCCGCAACCCAAGCAGAGCATGACCCATTCACTAGCGTACCCTGTGTCATCAACACGACTCACACACCCAACCCATTCCATGGTGATGCCGGTGAGGATGTCGAAGACTGGCTTCACCATTTTGACCGGGTCATTGCCATCAATGACTGCGACAATCGCCGTAAGTTGAAGAACGTGTATATCGCCCTCTTAGATGCGGCAAGAGTGTGGTATGCGAACCACGAAACTTCATTCATTAGTTTGTAGGAATTCCATCGGCAGCTTGGCGAGGCATTCAGTGACCCCGAACGGAAAGAGAGAGTGGAGCTGTCTTGTGGCTGGTGCCGCGCCAGCGTGGCGGAGCACGAGCGGAGAGAGACGATACGCACGACAGCTGCTCAACTAACAAAAAAGGGGCCTCCCACTTTATTCGGGGCAGAATATATACAATCTCAGGGGCGCCACCTGCTAGTGGCAGCCGAACTAAATGACTGAAGGGTGGCGACTTCTACATCTCCCCCCTTGAAGACCAGACGGAAGACGGAGGACGCCAGACACTGCACATCACAAGTTCAGGCGGTTCGGAGGCACAACACGGCGGCCACTACGTGTTCGTGTCACACCATCACTGCGGTCACTGTCTGCAGGGGGCAGTCCAAGGGAATCGGGTGGTTGCACTATAGTAGTTCGCTGGGGTTCCAGAGGGGGCAGTGTTAGCTGTGGCTCCCGCTCCTCGGACGGCGGTGGTTCCACCCTCGGCGCAGGAGGTACAAAAGGCACTAGGTGACGCCGGTTGCGCTGTAGGACGCCACCCTGCTCCGTTTCCACGACATAACTTCGTGGTCGGCGTGCTGGGCTAAGCACTGTAGCTTTGACCTGATCAGGTCGTACCCAGACACACTGGCCTGTTCGAAGCGATGACAGATCTTGAGCTCTGTGATGCCTGTTAAAGTCAGCGACCTGTTTCTGCTTGTAGGCTGCATCTTTTCTCCTCACGTCTTTCCTCGACGGCCAGTGAAGACATAACTGGGAGTCCTGTTTCGGCACTTTGGTTCGGAGTTGTCGTCCCATCAAGAGCCGGGCCGGGCTGAAGCCATCGACTCCGGGGGTGTCCCGGTAGCTGAGCAAGGCCAGATGAGGGTCTGTTGCTTTGCGAAACAACTCCTTGATTGTCCTGACCATTCTCTCCGCCTCTCCGTTCGATTGCGCATAGTGCGGGCCAGGTGACGTGGTCAAAGTCGTAAGATGCCGCCAATGCTGCAAACTCGCGTGAAGAGAACGGTGGACCGTTGTCTGATCTGACTTCTCGCGGAATCCCATGCCGGGCAAAGATACTTTTGAGGACGTCGATGACTGCCTGAGCCGTTGTGCTCCACAAGGTTACAACTTCAGGGTACCTGGAGTGGTAGTCCACCACCAAGATGAATGTCTGGCAGCGGAGGTGGAACAGGTCCACGCCTACAAGTTCCCAGAGACGTCCAGGTAGGACCGTGGAGACCAGGGGCTCTGCATGGTTCACCCTAGTGGAAGCACATTGCTCGCAGTTAGTTACCAGAAAGGTAATGTCTGCCGAAATGCCAGGCCACCAAATGGACTCTCGAGCGAGAGCTTTCGTCCTGTTGATGCCTTGGTGTCCTTCGTGCAACAGCGTCAAAACAGCCGGCCGAAGAGAATGCGGGATGACCATCCTGGCGCCCTTCAGTAGAACACCGTCGCAGACAGAGAGCTCATCTGCTGCTGAGGCATACTGGGAGAGGTGCAGTGACAGTTTGGACTTCTGTGGCCAACCATTCTGGCAGAAGGAGGTGAGGGCTCTGCATTCGCCATCGGACTCTTGTGCTTGTCGCACGTCCTCTGGGCGTAGTGGCGAGGCTTCTGACATGCCGCTGACCACTTGAGCTGCAAACAATTCCACGGTGTCCAGGGGAGGGGACGCCTTCTGGGTGATGCGTGACAAGGTATCTGCCGTAGCTAACAGCTTTCCTGGCACGTGGAGCATTCGGAACTGGTATCGCATGGTCTTTAACCTGAGCCTCTGTATGCGAGGCGGCAGCATGTCCAGCTCCATCTTGCCGAATAAAGAAACGAGTGGTAGGTGATCTGTCTCAACATCGAAGGTGATGCCGCGGACGAATTCGTCAAACCGTTGGATAGCCCATGTTGTTGCCAACGCTTCCTTTTCTGTCTGGCTGTAACGCTGCTCTGTCTCGGTCATTGATCTCGAAGCAAACGCAACTGGGCGGCGCTCTCCAGAGGGCCGTGTCTGCAGCAAGACTGCGCCCAGTCCGAATGAGCTTGCGTCAGCCGAAACTGTGGTGGCGTATGATGGATGGTACTTGGCCATGCAACGGTCTGATGTCAGGAGTTCCTTGATTTTCTCGAATGCAGCATTTTGTTCATGCTGCCACACCCAAGTCGCAAACTTGTTTAGAAGTGCTCTGATGGGAGCTGTGACCTCTGAGATGCAAGGCAAAAACCGGGCAAGATGGTTCACCATTCCGAGCAGTCGCCGGACATCTGCGATGTCGGTTGGAGCCTCCATGGCTTTGATTGCTTCGACCTTGTCTGGATTTGGCCTGATGCCTTGTGCTGAAACGATGACTCCTAGGAAGGAGACTTCGGAGACACCAAAACGACACTTGTCTTGGTTTAACGTGATGCCTGCTTTTGCAAGGCAAGACAGCACCTGGCTCAGTCTGGCATCGTGCTCCTCGCGGGTGCGCCCAAAGACCAGAATATCGTCTATCATATTGGCGACTCCTTCCTGGCCCTCCAGGATCCTGGCCATCTGTTTTTGGAAGTACTCCGGCGCGGAGGTGATGCCAAAGGGGAGCCGGCAGAAGCAGTATCGGCCAAATGGGGTGATGAACGTTGTGAGCTCTTGGGAGTCTGCAGATAGTTTAACCTGATGAAAACTGGCTGTTGCATCCAGCTTGGAGAAAACTGTTGCGTCGCCAAGGAGGCCAAGGACTTGCTCTACAGTTGGTAGGATGTGGTGTTCCCGAAGGACAACCTTGTTCAGCTGAGTCAAGTTAACGCACAGCCGGTAGGAACCATCGGCTTTCCGTACTACAACGAGACCAGAGCACCACGGGGTTGGGTTGTCGACCCTGCGGATGACGCCTCCTTCCTCCAGTTTGTCAAGCTCGTGACGGACGACCTCGCGTAGCGGGATGGGAATCCTGCGAGGCACACTTAGGGAGAAGGGTACGGTGTCAGGTCTCAGAAGGATAGTGTACTCGTCCTTGAGGGTGCCCAATCCCTGGAAGAGCTCAGCACGCAATGTTGCTTTCGGAGTCTGAAGTTCGTCGAGAAACTTTACAACTTCCAGAGCTTGAAGCGCCGGCAGTCCAAAAAGAGGTACGGTGAGAGACTGGATCACCTACAAGCGCTGAGAGCTCATTTTCCCGTGCCACTGAAGTCTCGCCATGTACGAACCTAGCACGCGCAGCGGCTGACCGCCAGGTCCGGTGAGCAGGCTGTTGACGGGGTCGAGCTTGGCCGGCAATGCAGGGAAGTCGCTCGGAACGGCGGACACCTCGGCTCCGGAATCGACCTTGAACTGCGCTGTGTAGTTGTCAACGGTGATGTCGACGAACTTTGCCGCGGCGAGCGTCCCGACATCGTGTAGCTGAATGGAGCCGAGCTTCTGTTTTGCCTGCCACGCGCGGCACACTTTCGCAAAGTGTCCTTTCTCTTTGCAGGAGTTGCAGACGGAGTTTCGAGCAGGGCAGTTAGAACGTGGATGTGGCGCGCGGCCGCAGAATTCACATGTTGACGGCTGGCAGGAGCGCTCTGCTTCCCGCGGGGGCGAAGGCCGCTTATCGTAGTTGCGGCGGCGAGAGGCGAACTTCTTATCTCGTACGGCGTCGAGGTGTAGCTCGCGGGAGTGCTCTTCGCAGTTTTGAGGCAACGTTTTTTTCTTTGTCGGCGTCTTTTGATTGACGGGCCTGCATCCATGCTTCTTTGAGCGTCAACTTCGCGTTCCGGCAAAGCTGGTCCGAAAGGCGCGAGTCGCGGAGGCCGACGACGAATCTATCGCGTACAAGCCTTTGCTCCACCTCAGCTGACGGATAGTTGCACCGCTTCACCATTCTACACAGTTCGGCGTAGTAGGCGTCGACGCTCTCGTCGGGTAACTGAACACGCCGGTGAAAACGCGACGACTCGTACAGTTCATTCGCCGTATGCACGAAGTGGTTGGTGAAGCTGGCGGCAACCGCTTGAAATGAGGCGAGTGATGCGGTGTCGAGCGAGAACGTCTCCAGAAGTGGGCGGGCCACCGGCCCCATGCAGTACAACAACGAGCGTACCTGCATGTCGCCGGATGCTAGAGTCAGGCCGGAAACGACGGCGTAGTCCTCGTAGCGGCTGAGCCATGCTGGCCAGGTTCCCGGGTGCACAAAGTCGAACTGTGCGGGCGGCTGGAGGTTGAGGCTGAGCTTTTTCGGCGCCCCTCCGTTGAGGTCCATCGCCGTGCGGTACGGGCGAATTCGGGATGAGGGGGCGTTACGCAGCCACTTCTGACACCATGTCTTATGGCTGGTGCCGCGCCAGCGTGGCGGAGCACGAGCGGAGAGAGACGATACGCACGACAGCTGCTCAGCTAACGAAAAAGGGGCCTCCCACTTTATTCGGGGCAGAATATATACAATCTCAGGGGCGCCACCTGCTAGTGGCAGCCGAACTAAATGACTGAAGGGTGGCGACCTCTACAGAGCAGGCACTTTCAAATGCCGAATGAGAGTGTCACCGTGTCCGTCAAAAAAAAAACAATCGCGACGTTTCGACGGGCTGACCCCCACATTGCAGAAGACAAAAAAATGCGCCTGCTAATGCGAGGCGTAAAGGAGCAACTTTTCGCGGGCCTTCAGCGCAACACTCCTACGACTGTGTCGGAGATAATACGTGAGGCCACAATTATGGAGCGCATGCTTCGGCAGTGGTTGTCGCAGTATGAGCGTCAGATGGCCATGTCGACTGCGTGCTCGCTTGTAACAGGAGGTGATAGCAGGGAGGTCCTCACAGAACTCATACAGCAAGTTGTACGCGAAGAAATTCGGAAATTTCTTGCAGCGTCCCCTCCCAGTAGCGCTGCTCTTACGGACGTCGTTCGTAATGAAATCAGGCAGTCCGTTCACTCCTCACCACCAACGCAAGTCAAACTTCCCACGCTTTCCTACGCTGATGACCTACGCGTCTCTACGCCGTCGACGGCACCTTTTGCTCATCCACTTGCTGGGGACCCCCGATGCTTTCCAAGTCCAGCTCATCACCTGCCTTCTCAGGCCAATTTTCGTCCTGGCCCGTGGAAGTCCACCATCTGGCGTGCACCCGACAATCGTCCTCTGTGCTACCATTGTGGTGAAGTTGAACACATGTACCGTGACTCTTACTACCGACGAATAGGCCTATGCGGATTCCACCCAGATGCCCATTGTCCACGCTATAGTGAGCGCCCACAAAAAATTGCGGATTACTTGGGAGGTAGTCATCGCGCTCATGTCCCGCCACGAAAACAGTCACGGTCACAATCACCCCATCTGTCCGCATAAACGCAACGCGCCCGACCGGCCTTTGAGTCCCCTGGTGTCAGTGGTGCTAGCCCACGCCGGGGAAACTGAAAACGGTGACCTCCGGAGGTGAAGCCTCTGTCACGCGAACCGGCAAATACCCTCCGCCGCTGCCTTACGACGTACCGTTAAAGCCTGTTTCTGAAACTGCCAACAGAACGTCCGCTGCCATTACCGTTTGCGTTGACTGTTATCTGGTGACTGCGCTTGTCGACACGGGAACTGATTACTCGGTGATGAGTTCTTCATTGGCCACCCGTCTACAGAAGGTGCTGAAAACGTGGGACGGCCCTCAACTAATCAACGCTGTAGGATACTTCGTATTCCCTATAGGAAGGTGCACCACCAGGCTTGAGATTTGTGCGTCGGCGTTTGTAGCGTCATTCCTTGTACTGCCCAATTGTTCTCAGCTGCTCATTTTGGGCAGGGATTTTCTGCAAGAGTATGGAGCGATAATTACTCTGCGTGATTTGTTCGTCAGTTTTGATAACTGTGTTTCTCAAGATTCCGACATCAAAAACGAACGTCGTGGTGTGGCCTTATGCGTAGTTGATGATTGCGTCACGTTGCCGCCTCGCAGTAGAATCGTCGCGTTTGCTGAGTGTCCACGGGAGCAGTCGATTACGAGCATCACCGAAAGTAACCTCAGGTTATTGCTTGATCGGGAAGTCGCCATTGCTCGAAGCCTCGTTCAACTCCGAAATGGCCAGACTACGCTTTTAGTTATGAACTCCATTGGTGAACACAGGCATTTTGCAAAACGCACAACCATAGTTTACTTGGAGGCAGTGGATGATTTGGACGCCTTCCATTTGATTGATTGATTGATTGATTGATTGATATGTGGGGTTTAACGTCCCAAAACCACCATATTATTATGAAAAACGCCGTAGTGAAGGGCTCCGGAAATTTCAACCACCTGAGGTTCTTTAACGTGCACCCAAATCTGAGCACACGGGCCTACAACATTTCCGCCTCCATCGGAAATGCAGCTGCCGCAGCCGGGATACGAACCCGTGACCTACGGGTCAGCAGCCGCGTACCTTAGCCACTAGACCACCGCGGCGGGGTGGACGCCTTCCCTTTGCTTACGACGATCTCGACTGAGAACAGCTGGGATACTGACGTGACTAGTCGCCTCAACGTCGAACTCCAGTTAGAAGAACCTAAGAGGGCAAGGGTCTTCAGTGTCCTCTCATCCTTTAATGACTGTTGTGCCACTACTTCGAAAGTCCGGCAGACTCCTCTAATGAAGCACAGAATTATCACTCAGCCCAACGTCCAACCCGTGTGCCAACTTGCTTACCACGTGTCGCAGAAGGAGCAGGATGCTATTCGTCATGAAGTGGGACAAATGCTCGACGACGACGTAATTCAACCATAGACTAGTCCTTGGGCGTCACCAGTTGTTCTTGGGCCTCACCGCCGCTTCGTGCCGAATTTTTTCGAAAATCGCTGACCTTTTTACAACAACTCGTCAAGGACGACGTTGCTTTCGTCTGGGGCCCTATACAATCCGACGCTTTCCGCGACCTTCAACAACACCTACAAACGCCGATACTTGGTCATTTCGACACCGAAGCAGACACAGAAGTCCGCACTGACGTGAGTAACCTTGGCCTCGGAGCTATTCTCATGCAATATCAAGATGGCGTGCAACGCATCATCGCCTACGCTAGCCGCACGTAGTCATCTGTAAAGAAGAACTACTCGACGACTGAAAAAGAATGTCGGGCGCTTGTATTCGCCTTAACAAAATTCAGGCCCTACTTGTACGGACGCCCCTTCCGAATTGTCAGTGACCACCACTCTCTCTGCTGGCTTGTGAATCTGAAAGATCCTTGGGGCCGTCTCGCAAGATGGAGCTTCCGGTTACAGGAATTCGATATAACGATGGTTTACAAGTCTGGCCAAAAACACACCAACGCTGACTGTCTTTCCCGTGCACCCGTCGAGGTCGCTGCAGAAGAAAAAGATGAAGACTTCAGCTGCCTTGCTATTCTCGCATCATTAAACCTGGCTAAGCAGCAACGTGAAGACCTATAATTACTACCACTGATCGAATACCTTGAGGGACATCGCCCACGACCCCCACGTCAGTTCGCGCGTGATTTGTCTTTTTTCTGTCTACGCCGAGACATCCTCTACAAGCGCAATTTTCATCCAACGAAAACTGTTTACCTCCTCGTCGTTCCTGCTGCTCTGCGCGATGATATTTTACGTGCTTGTCATGACGAGTCATCGCCAGGGCATCGTCGCTTCGCGCGTACTCTGGCACAGATCAAAAACAAGTACTACTGGCGGAAACTTACCAAAACCAGCAGTACGTCAGGCAGTACGTCAGGGCTTGCACAGCCTGCCAGCGCCACAAAAATCTAAAGATGAAACCAGCCGGCCTGCTTCAGCCTTTACTATACCCCTAACGCATCTTTTGAAATGGTCGGGATAGATTTACTCGGCCCATTTCCGTAGTCTACGGCTGGTAACCGCTGAATTGTGGTTGCCACCGGCTACTTCACCACATACTGCGAAACACAAACCGCCCAGCGAGCAAATGCTTCCGATGCGGCTGACTTTTTTATCAAGAACATCGTTCTCCGCCACGGTGCTCCCGCTGTCGTCATCACAGATCTGGCACTGCTTTTACGGCACAGTTTCTCCGAGAGATACTGTTGCTGAGTGGTACAACGCACCGAACACCAACTGCGTACCATTCGCAGACTAACGGGTTAAGCGAACGCCTTAACAAAACGATTGCAGATATGCTTTCGATGTATGTCGCCAAAAATCAGAAGAATTGGGATAAAATGCTCTCGTATATAACATTTGCCTACAATACGGCTCTGCAGGAAACCACCGGCTGTGCTCCTTTATGTCTGGTTTACGGCCGCGACGTCACCACAATGCTTGGCACCTTGCTGCAACCAACTCTGCCGGACATGATTATCCTCGACGCAGATGTATTTGTTCAGCGTGCTGAGGACGCCCGGCAGCTGCCTGCTTACGCTTTTTATCGCGACAAAAGCAAGATGCCCACCGCTACAACACCCACCACAAAGCAGTAATATATGAACCCGGTGACCTAGTCTGGGTTTGGACTCCTATACGTCAACGTGGACGCTCAGAAAGATTGCTATGTCGGTACTTCGGCCCCTCCGAGTTCTTCATCGCCTCGGGAAATTGAAATACGAAGTTGCGCCAGCAAACACGTTGCACTGTTCTCGTAGACCACGCTACTCGAATGTGGTTCACGTCTCCAGGATGAAGCCTTACTATTCACGTTGACTGCAAGTCAAGAACTTTGTGATGTGGCTCTTGCCTTCGAGACAATTGTACATGATGATGAAGATTATGATGATGATTCCACAGCCATGGCTCATACCCACTCAGGGGGTCGGCCAAGAATTGATGGCTTAACTCAGTAAGATTATTGTTATAATCAGTATCGAAACCACCCAACGGAGAAAAAAAGAAAGAAAAAAGAAAAGACACCCTAGGCAGAATGAAAGAAGTGCAATAGTTGTTCGTCACTCATTCAGATGAGACAATCATTTATTACCTTGATAGGAATTAGCGTGGTTAAACAAAGCTCCTGTTTATGTTGAAATATTTTAGCAGAAATACTAATCACGCAATTAAAAGCTTCATTCTTTTACTTTCATTAAGATACTTGCAAACTGCATAGAAAACGTTCTCGTGGCTGGAGCCAAGATCGGAAGCACCGAAGAAAAGTATATTTTCTATTGTGAAGTTCAGCCCCAGCCTAGGGAATGGGAGGATTAAAGTGTTTTTCTAAGCAATTTGTATCGGCGACATGATAAAAAATAGTGCTCTATTGTTGCTGATTCTGAAAAAAAATTGCATAGTGGTGATATCGCCAGAGCAGCCCTATGTGAATGGAAATATAACGGTGGGACACGATATCGAATTGTGGTTATTATTGTTTCGCTCTCTTGTAGGACATCAATGAATTTTCCACGGAAATCTCAAGTGAGTCAATTCTGGTGTTGACACTATTGCTTCCATTGCGTCTGCACGAAGCGCAAGTTTTCTGTGTCTTGTCGCAGTTATAGTGGCCACTTTGGAAAGGACCTATAGTACTGGCCCTTCCAATGCTGCTCTTGCTGGAAAGTCAGCGATTTCATTTATTTCTAAGCCGCAATGACCAGGTACACATACTAATTTCAGTTGCTGCAGCTGAGGACGGACTAGCTTAAGGAGCGTCTTTAAGGCCATCGTTTTTGTTGACGCTGTAATCGACGTACATACTGACAAAGAATCTCTGATTATGATTGCGTTATAGGCATTCAAAGGTAGCGTGCGCAGCGCTAGAACAGTTGCCAACAGTTAAGCTTGAAAGACTGGGGTGAAAGCCGGTAATCCTAATGAAAAAAACTAGTCAAGCGAATGGGAGTATATACGTACACCTATATTTTATCCATTCCTGAAGCATTTTTGGCTATAATATTGACGCGTGTGTACTGGTGGACCAAAACGACGATAAGGGGATTTGGCGGACACCAGGTAGTGGAGCTCTGGCTGATTGAAGATAAAGAAGGTGATCTTGCTGTTTGGCTGCTGAGAGTCGCTGTGCCAACGTTTATCTGCCTTTGGTTCACGCTGTACCGCGACACTGGTGGAAGTGCTGGGACGCAACCCTACCTAATGCTCCATACTCCCACTGGGAGCCGTTCATCTAGCTCGGACGCATTGTCACCCATTGCAACTCCCGTGCACCGGTTCAGTCGGCGGCTGATAGGCCTCGCTGCAGAGTTCACGCCTTCCACGGAACCTCCAAAGTGCCGATTACCTCTCCAAATGGCCAACGCCAGTCCGTAACCGGCACCCCAAGGCCCCCTGCCAACACAGCCTTCACAGGTAACCATCTTTCAACCGCTGGTTCCCTATCACTTTAGTGGCGGCGCCCATGAAGGCGTGGATGACTGGCTTGAGCACTACGAGCGTGTCGCCAAGATTAATCTGTGGCCTGAACAAGAAAAGCTCTCACGTGCCTATTTCTACCTTGACGGCGGTGCGAAAATTTGGTATGAGAACAGAGAAGCCAGTCTGTTAACTTGGGGCGACTTCCGACAACAGCTTGTCGATACGTTCACCAATGTCGATCGACGCGACCGTGCGCAGCAGCTGTTGGAGCTGCGGGTTCATAAACCCAATGAAAGCGTTATTATGTTTCCTGAAGCTATGACTCGTCTTTTTCGTCGAGCTGACGCGAACATGAGTGAAGATAGGAAGTCGACCTACCTCATGCGCGGCGTTAAGGAGCAACTTTTCGCCGGGCTACTGCGACACCCTCCAAGTACCGTAGTTGACTTCATCAAGGAGGCCACGGCGATCGAGCGGGCGCTCCATCAACGATGCAGGCAGTATCATCGAATGCCTAGCAGCGCCCCAATCAATGCTGCTGCCATACCTGAGGATCAAAGCTCCCTGCGAGACCTCATTAGGGAGATAGTTCGCGAAGAACTGCAAAAATTCCGGAATCCAGTTTCTCAAACAAATCCCCGTTGCGTCCGTCGCTGAACTGGTACGCGACGAAATCCGCCACGCATTTTCTACCGCTGGTCCTGGTGACGAGAACCGTCCCATGAGCTATGCCGATGCTCTGCGACGTTCACCATCTGCTACATCGCCGCCATATCACCCAGTGCCGACGGCCCCTACGTCACCACGGCAAGAGCAGACCCTGAGCCGACCGCCAAGCCAACCGAGGTACCACCAGGCGTCCACAGCAGCACCATGGACATCGTCGCAAGAAGGGAGACTCAGACGTCCACCCCTCCGAAGAACAGATGCATGGCGCACAATCGATCGTCGTCCACCATGCTTTAACTGCGGAGGTGCAGGTCATATTGCCCGTCATTGCTGGCACCGCAGTGATTCGTTCCGCCCTCTTCGGACATGGTCTGACGATCGACGTGCGAACGAAGAATACATACCACGCCGGGAGGACGCCTCTTTCCATGGAGCCCGTTCTCACTTTTACGAATACCGTACTTCTGACGAGGAGGCAATACCTACCCGCCAGCCAGGTTTGGGACGTCAATCCCGCTCTCCTTCTCCTGCTCATTCACCTTCGTCACACCGACGTACCTCCGCGGACCTTAACGCAAGAAGGTCACCCAGCCCGCGACGGGGAAACTGAGGGCGGCGACCTCCGGGGGTAAGGTTGCAGGCCATGAAGATGACGACGAAAAGCCCCCATTACGCGACAATGTAAATCCGACAAGACGTGAGAGCGACGACATTGTGACCACTGACATGAGTATTTTTCTTGATGGCCAGAAAGTAACAGCCTTAGTCGACACCGGTGCCGACTTTTTTATCATCAGTCAGGACCTCGCCATCCGCCTCAAGAAAGTGAAGACACCGTGGGCAGGCCCTCAAATAAGGACGGCGGGTGGTCAGTTATTGATGCCCTCTGGAAGATGTACAGCGAGAATTGACATAGAAGGTTCTTTTTTCGTTGCGTCGTCTGTCGTTCTCGCCGCATGCTGCAAGGATCTAATTATTGGTATGGACTTCTTACGAAAGTACGGCGCCGTCATCAATATCCCAGACAGTTTGATTACATTCCGCAACAGCTCGGGCGCACCTGATTGTACACAGGCGCGACCAAACCAATTGCGTCTAACTGATGACGATGTGGTTCTCACTCCTCGGTCATGCACGCTTGTTTCAGTGGCAGCCGCTGTCCAGTTTTACGGCGAAGGAGTAGCAGACCGAATAACCTCGCTCCTTTTCACACACGGCATTTCCGTCGCAAGAGGTATCGCCAGTGTCGCCGCTGGACGCACGAACTTGCTTCTGACAAATTTTAGTGATGAGCGCCGGCACCTTACAAAAGGCATGGCCTTCGCTTACTTCGACGATATCACAGACGCAGGAGGCTGCTTGGCAGTAGTCGACGAGGTGCCAAAAGTTGATTCGACACCAGTTATTGACGTCAGCGCTGCTTTGCCTAAGAACGAGCGAAAGAGGCTTCTTGAGCTACTGGCCGAATTCAAAAAATGCTTTTCAACAACATCAAGAGTTGGCCGCACACCTCTCACCAAGCATCGAATAGTTACCGAGGACATGGCGAGACCAATTCACCAAAACCCCTATCGCGTGGCTGCAAAGGAACGCGAAGTAATACAAGAGCAAGTCGACAAAATTCTAGAAGATGATGTCATTCAGCCCTCAAAAAGCCCCTGGGCGTCACTTGTAGTCCTCATTAAAAAAAGATGGCAGCCTGCGCTTCTGTGTATCATACCGAAAACTCAATCAGGTGACAAAGAGAGATGTGTATCCACTTCCTCGTATAGATGACTCTCTCGACAGACTTCGACATGCTCGTTACTTTTCATCGATGGACTTAAGGAGTGGGTATTGGCAAATCGAGGTAAACCCAAGAGACCGCGAGAAGACTGCTTTTGTGACACCAGATGGCTTATATGAAATTAAAGTCTTGCCCTTTGGTTTATGTTCAGCGCCTGCTACCTTTCAAAGACTTATGAATACCGTACTTTCTGGGTTGAAGTGGAGAACCTGCTTGGTCTACCTTGATGATGTCGTAGTTTTCGCCGCAACATTTGACCAGCACCTTAAAAGACTTGAGGAAGTTTTACAAGCCATACGGTCTGCGGGCTTGACGTTGAAGCCTGAAAAGTGCCACTTTTGCTATAAAGAGCTACAATTTCTCGGCCACGTTGTCAGGCACGCAGGCGTTCGTCCTGATCCTAAAAAGATCGCAGCTGTCGCACAGTTCCCGGTGCCGACTGATAAGAAGGCTGTCAGACGATTCCTCAGACCATGTGCGTATTATAGGCAATTCATCGCAGACTTCGCACGCATCGCATCACCGTTGACCCGCCTCACGAGAGAAGACGTTGCTTTGCAATGGAGCAACGAAGAGGAAGCTGCTTTTAAGAACCTCCGCCAGCGACTACAGACGCCTCCAGTGCTTTCCCGCTTTGATGAGAAAGCCCCAACGATGCTACACACTGATGCCAGCAATACTGGTTTGGGAGCTGTGCTTGCGCAGCTGCAAGAGGGCACAGAAAGAGTGATCGCCTATGCAAGCCGAACACTAACACGCACCGAGACCAATTACTCAACGACTGACAAGGAATGCCTCGCCGTGGTATGGGTGGTCACAAAATTTTGTCCGTATTTATACGGCCACCCTTTCAAAGTCATCAGCGACCCCCACTCACTGCGCTGGTTGACAAATCTTAAAGATCCTACCGGGAGATTAGCGCGTTGGAGTCTCAGGCTGCAGGAGTACGACATGACTGTCGTACACAAGTCAGGAAAACGCCACATGGACGCCGACTGTCTATCTCCCACACCCATTGAATCGGCAACTCTATCCGATGAGGAGGAAACAGCATTTCTCGGTGTGCTTGACTCAACCGCTATTGCACAGCAACAACGTGGCGACCCTGAGTTACTTGCCCTAATTAATTACCTGGAGGGAAGATCTCAGAAGGCACCAACTGTTTTCGTAAGAGCGCTGTCATCATTTTGCTTACGGAGCGGAGTACTATGCAAAAGAAACTTCTCTTTGACAGGATCTGCGTATTTGCTCGTCATCCCAGCATCCCTTCGCTCCGGAGTACTCGAAGCATGCCACAACGAGGTGACTTCAGGCCACTTATGTTACACAAAAACGTTGGCCAGAGTACGGCAGCGCTAATTCTGGCCAAGACTGACCATAGCCGTAAAACACCATGTTCGTACTTGCCTCGACTGCCAGCGACGGAAGTCACCGCCAACTAAACCAGCTGGCCTCCTGCAGCCCGTGCAGGTCCCAAGAACACCATTCGACTAGATTGGCGTGGATATTTTGGGCCCACTTTCTACTTGTACTGCTGGGAACCGCTGGGTTATTGTCGGGACTGATTACCTTACCCGTTATGCTGAAACAAAGGCTATCCAGAGAGGTACAGCAGCGGAGGGGGCACAATTTTTCATCGAGAACGTTGTCCTGCGGCATGGTGCACCAAGCGTCGTAATCACAGACAGAGGAACCGCATTTACGGCAGATATTTAGGAACAAGTCCTCATGCTGAGTGGAACAACCCATCGTAAGTCCACCGCCTACCACCCGCAAACGAACGGGCTTACAAAGCGTCTGAACAAAACAATTGAAGACATGCTTTCTATGTACGTAGACGTCGAACACAAAAATTGGGACGAAATCTTGCCATATATCACGTTTGCATACAACACTGCCAAGCAAGAAACAACCCAGATGACCCCGTTCAGCCTAATTCACGGAAGGGAAGTACGAACCATGTTAGATGCGATGCTAGCGAACGAATGCGACGACATCGAACCGGACGCCAAGATGTTTACAGAACGAGCGGAAGAAGCAAGACAACTAGCACGCCTGCGAATCCAGCAACAACAAGAGTACGACGCGAGCTGCTACAATTCTCGCCGCAGAACAGTCGTTTACCAGACCGGCGACAGAGTATGGGTTCGGACGCCCATGCGGAAACGAGGACTCTCTGAAAAGCTCCTAAGGAGATACTTTGGGCCATATCTAGTATTGCGACGACTGAGTGATGTTACCTACGAGGTCGTCCCCGACAGCTCACATACTACGAGGCTTCACCAGCACCGTCCTGAACTAGTTCACGTTGTGCGCATGAAGCCTTATGAAAGGTAGTGACTGCGCAAGACACTTTTTAAAGAACAGAAAAAACTGCACTACTGGTTTAGCATCGGAGCGATGCTCATTAAGAGGGGGGGGGGGCAAATGACGCGTGCGTACTGGTGGACCAAAACGACGATAAGGGGATTTGGCGGACACCAGGTAGTGGAGCTCTGGCTGATTGAAGATAAAGAAGGCGATCTTGCTGTTCGGCTGCTGAGAGTCGCTGTGTCAACGTTTATCTGCCTTTGGTTCACGCTGTACCGCGACAATATTATTCGTTTCTGCATGTGCAAGATAATTCTGCAGTCAGCTATTTAAGACCCAATAGGATTGTAATTTGGGCTTAGAGGGAAAAATCTCATAGAATTCCATCTTAAGCCTTTTATTTGTAACATGCGCCGCAAGCACATCTCGAATTTTTACATTTATCCTATCTAGTTGTTTCTGGACAAAAGCAATCTGAGGTGTTCGAAACCATGGCCAATGGGCAAGAAAAAAGGTGTCTGGGTCATTTATAAAAGCATATTCAGATCGTCTTCGCGTATAGATATAAAATTTCAGAAACGTCTGAACCATTAGGATAAGAAAACGGCAAGGTAATATACGTAATCGTGCTTCCTGATACAAAATTACGAACCTAGGAACTCCTAGACACAATCTCAAGGCTTCTCGTTCAAGCATAACCAGAGGCTGTATTTTGTAAGCAAGGCCACCTGAGAACAATACGCGCCCGAATTATAGCAATGGTCGCATATACATTTTATATATCATCACCATTGTGCTTCTGCGTAGACCGTATCGATGACTGCTAAGTCTACGAAGAATTCCTAAGGCACGTTGTGCTTTACATGCCATGCTTTCTATGAAGGGAGTCCAGTTTAGGTTTGCATTATAAATTTCTCCCAAATATTTAGGAGTTTCTACCTGCGGAATGAGCTCTTGTTTATAACTAATTGAAATTGAGATGGGGTCTGATAACAGAAATATCAGTACTGCACTCTTATTTACATTTAGGGTCATGCAGACTGCATCTAGCCATCTCTCCAGCATATTCCCAAATCTTTGTAGATTTTGATAAAAAGAATATATGTCACTATGTGCCGTGAAAAATGCAATATCACCAGCATATACAAACACCTTGACGTCCTGGCAATCCGGGATTGTGCTCATTAAGATGCTAAATGACTGGCGATAATACAGCGCTTTAGGGGACACCACGAGTTTGTTCGCACTTTGACGATGCACAGCCATCCATAAAACAGTAGAACTCTCTTCCTCTCAAAAATTCCCTCACTCACGCCATTATATATTTTGGAAGAATATGGCTCTCTAATATGTCTAATAAAACTGAATTTTCCACTCTATCATATGCATTAGCTATATCCGATGTCAATAGTGCCTTCATGTTGTCTTCTTTTGCGAGCAAGCTGAATGCGGCTTTCTAAATCTGCGTGTGCACACCAGATTGAAGAATATGTGCTGAAGCCAATTTCATTTGGGTTTAATATCGAATTTTCCTCCATCCATAATTTAATTCTTTTACGGAGCATTCTCTCAATACGCTTCACCATATTAGATGTAAGAGAAATGAGTCGAATGTTATCTATGGCATATCCTAATCCTTGCCTTTTAAATGCAAAAAATTTCTTAGCGAACTTCGATGACTTTGAGCGTACCTATCTATCTTTATATCTAGCCGCCTACGACATTTAGCTCTCCTGGCCGTTTCGATAATGGTACCAATACCAAACTTGCTATGCCATAACATGACTGTATGAAGAACATATTTCACTTGTCATAGCATGAAACTTATGACATCTATGTCACGAAAGTCATGATTTACATTTCATGGTCCTGATCCTCTTGCGGTGCTTCCGTTCACATGGCATGTTGCAAAAATGATGTTGTATGACATGATTCCATGCCGAACACAAGTGACCAGCCCTAACATGAAAATCAAGACATGCGTGTCATGTAACATCATGACTACATGCCACGCTCCATGATGCGATCGCGGCTGTTTCACTAGCGTCACATATACCAAATTTTATACTAAGGGACATGAATGGATGACGAAGATATGTGACTTCCTCAAACATGATAATCATGAGACGCGTGTCATATAACATGACTACATGCCACGCTCATGATGCGCTGGTGGCTGTTTCGCAAGCTTCACTTATACCAAATTGGGTATTACGGGCCGTGAATGGATCGCGAAGGTATGACACTGGTGCAAACATGATAAACATGAGATGCGTGTCATGTAAGAACATGACTACATGTCACGCTCATAATGCCCTCGCAGCCGTTTCGCTGGCTTCAAATATAGCAAACTCAGCATTACGCGACGCGAACAGACGACATAGGTAAATGAGACATGAAGACTTGATAATCATGACATGCGTGTCATGTAACAACAAGACTACATGCCACACTCATGATGCGCTCACGGCCGTTTCGCTAGCTTCAGATATGCCAAATTTTGTACTACGTGACGTCAACGGATGACAAAGGTATGTGACTGGCGCAAACATGATTATCATGAGATGCGCATCATGTGAGAACATGACTACATACCACAGTCAGGACGCTAACACATTCCGGCGTGACGTGGTGTGCATGCTCACCGGCGTTCATTTTGTCACGTAACGCCAGCGTTGCCACGCGAGGCGGCGATTCCGCCATTAACTCGAAGGCGTGCGCCGCGTTGCGTTGCTTGGACGCATGCTCGTTTCAGCACGTCCGGCGTCCCTCCTGCGCGAAAAGAGGGAGACGCAGTGTTGTCTGGGTAGCGCATCGGCACGAAATTCAGCATGTTGCATTGCGCGCCCATTGCCGTGGGGCCACGCCGACGGATGCTGGTCGCGCCTCGCGCAAAAATATAGAGTGCTCGCGTTTTGCTAACGTAGCGTCGCTGTGCCCAGCGGGTGCGCGCGTCAACTCTCTATTAGAGTATTTTGGGCCCTTCATGATGCGCTCGCGACCATTTTGCTAACTCCACATATACTAAGATGGGTGTCACCTGGCGTCAACGCATGACGAAATTATATGACTGGTGCAAACATGATAATGCTCACAAGCGTGTCATTTCAGAAAATGACAACAAACCACGCTCATAGTGTGCTCGCGGCTACTAAATTTGGGGTCATGTTACGACAAGAATAGATGACGAAGGTAAACAACACATCCAAACATGATACTCATGACACGTAGGTCAGGCTCGGCATCATTTACCTCCACCTCGTAACATTGTGCTGATTTTAAAGTGACGTATCAACCTTCCTTATTCGTGCTTCGCATATCATCGATTCCCGCGGTACGTGTTATCTGCCAATTTTTTTTGGTATCGGCACTATTTTAGCTAATTTCCACTCATACGGAATTCAGGCATAATTTAACAAATAAATTACAGTGTTTAGCAGGTCATATGGTGATAATTTGAATATTATTTTATCATACATCTGTGATTCCATCCGGACCAGGAGCTGCCAAGGGCAAATCTTGTGTCACTTGCGCTAACTCTTTCTCTGTAACTTCAGTAACTTCCATCGTTAACGCAAATTTTTGTAGATCATAAGGCGTATATGATGTAAATCTACACTTCATGCCTTTAGCTATGAGTTTTAACGATTTGTTTCTTCTTCCGAGGACATAATCTGAAATCTTCTAATACTTGGAGATGGCAAAATTTTACGTGATCTCATGAACCTGAACAGCGCCTTTTTGCTACTAGGTTTTGAAAGGTGATGATAATGTTTTCTATCATGTTGTTCCTTAGCTAAAGAGACTGTGCGTTTAAAATTTGCAGCGTAATAATTGTATTTAGACCAGTTTTGGGGGCACTGCTTATACATAGGTTTTTTCCAAGTGGCCTTTCTTCGTCGGAAATCCCGGGCACAGGTCCGAGCTACACCACAGACTATGGGGTTGTGCTCTTTGTAGATTCAACAACAAATTGCGCCTTTTTTATATGTTCTTTCGATCAGTGCACTTAGTCTCATGGCTTTCGTAACTTCTTGCTCTTCAGAACGAGTTGTCAAAGCAGATTCTAAATCTTTCCTAAATTTGGTGTAATAAAAAATACTCGAAACTTAGTGCCTGACATTATAACTTGGCAAGCAATCTCGTATAATATAGGCAATTGATCGCTGTTAGTTGCAGAATAACATGCAATCCACGACAAACTAGTGAGTGATGAACTCCCAAAACTCAAATGTAAGGCTGAACGAGACCTACCTCTAATGGAAGTAGGTGTTCTTGAATTAAGGCAACACAAGCTGCTATCCGCTGTCCACTCTCACAATCTCTTACCGCATCGACCAGTTCGGAAACACCAGCACGTATATTGAGATTTGAAATCGGTGATCAGAATTTTATTTTAAAAACGAGATGTCACTTCATGTCAAAACATTGAGTATCTATTGCACCTTTTGGAAAGTATGCATTTACCACCAAAAAAAGGCATGCGGCCTGGTAAGGTTGTTTCGAAGGCGAGAATTTCACTGTCAGGTGACATGAGCTTCTATGCAATTTTCGCCTTGAGACTTATTCTATTATTATTAAAAAGTGCCAAACCTGCACCTTTCGAAGGACGGTCTAGACGGAAAGATCTGAATCTATTTAATTAAAAAGACTGATGCATTGAAAGCAAAGTATCTTCTAGTTCAAAAATATCTGGAGAAAATTTCGATGCTAAATATATTAGATCATTTGCTGCACAGTGAATCAATTCGGCAATGCCAATGAAGGATTTTAAGTGACCCTATTCTTGCTCTAAATTAGCCTCAGTGACGGCCTTGCTTAAAATATTTCCTTCAAGAAAATCAGTTTCAGACAGGGTGTTCTTCTGGTACTTTTTTGTTTTTGAAGTGACAGGTGTGATGCCTTTTTTGTACAAAGGGGATCTCGAGCGCTTTAGCGATCGGGGATCCGTTTCCATTTTATCTGAATCCTCCACTTTCCTGGTAAGCTCGCATTGAGACACACTACTTCCTTTACTGAATCTGCAGCTTCCGTAGGTTGCTGTGGTGTATCGGAGCCCTACTCCTTTGAAATATCAGGGGAGTCACGAATGTAAAGGGCTTCCGTAGCCTGCTGTGGCGTATCAGAGCCATACTCTTTTGCAAACTCCGAGGAGTCACTAATGTGAGGTGGTGCACTGAGATTGTTTTCCGCTGTACCCAACATTTCAGCTATCTGGTTCGATAGAATCTGGGCCAAGGACTCACAAATATTCCCAGCGATGCACTCCATTGCCTTCTTTACCGCCTTCTCAATTGCTTCCGCAATAGGGACAGAGAGAGCTTCCAATGTTGGTCTATTACGAGCTGTAACACTGGCGTAGCCTTGTGTTCATGCTTGTATTTCAAGTGCTCCTTCCTTCCGTTAACACCGTCTTCGTTCTACTATCTCTAGAATTTGCAGTTCACGTCCCTCTGCCGAACAACTAGAGCTATCTGCAGCATGATCTTCGTTATATAGGCAACACTTTTCTTTATTACTCTGACAGTTGTTAGAATTGTGACCTTCCCCGCATACCTTACACCTTACCGCTGACCTACAGACTTTCATTGTGTGACCATAACGCCAACACTTTAGCATTCGAGTGGACGAGGAGAGAGTGGCTATACTCTGTAAAATAAAAGCCAGGCCTTAATTTCTGGTGGTCGGACTGATCCCGCAGAGTTCAAAATTACAGACTAAGTTGGTATTTTGTTCTTATCAACCACCCGTCCACACCGATAGACTAAAATAGCAACTGCTGGCGAAAACAGCTCTAGTACTTCGAAGGGTGGCATGTTGGCGTCGACGCCACGCACTAGGCTTCGGGTACATCCTAAATGTGGAAGTATGAACGCGCTCACCGGCTGGGATTCAAACGTCGAGCGCTTCAGTAGATCTAGGACACAGAACTGGTCTGGCGAAAAGCACAGTATGCCTCCTCTGCCGAACTGGCGGAGCTCCGTTATGGGCTGGAAATGTGCCGTCACTGACCGTAATTCCGCCTGAATGATTTTCGAGTTTTTCGTTCGAATGATGCCGTCATTGGTCGGGACTAGAGCCTCTGGAACAGATGATATTCCATTGATCAAGAAAAGATCCACTGGCACCTCTTTCGGATCCGTAGAAGCAGACCGAAGAAATGTCCCTGGTCCTGGCGAAGAAAAGGGCATCTTGTCTGGTCTAAACACAAAAAACACTTATCAAACAACAATTAAAGTATAATAAACGATAATAGATCAATTAACCAACAAAAGCTACCTAATTCTTGGCCACACCCCGAGAGCAAACCTCTTGGCGGATCCTTCTTCTTCGGCTTCTTCGCGCTTCTGTACGTTTCCTTCTCGCTTCTTTTTTTCATCTCGTTCTTTTTCTTTTCAATAGACACAGACATTTTTGACTACCTTTCCTTGTTTTTAAGAGCCGTGGCATTCATGCAACGCCTCTTCTTTTTTTGTCTTTGGGGAGAGAGTGATGGCACACTGTGTTGGTGGCAGAAGAGGAGAACAAAAAAGTGAATGGCTGGTGTGGCTAAGTAAACAGTCGTACACTTCGAGTTCCTGTCTATCGTTTCCTCTCGTGATAATATGCATAAAAATTTAATTAATGTGGAACAGCCTCGGCAGAATACAGGGCTTTGCGCTAGATAGAGAGACGATAGAAGTTTTAAGCTAATATGTCAACTTAGGACAGGTAGTAACCGGGGAGCCAAATTATGGGAGCTAAATAATTAGAAAATGGGGATGGGGTGAAACACATTCGGCAAGCATACTCAAATGATAAATGATAATCTGCCATTTAACTTCAAAAAGAAGTATATAACAGCTGCATGTTGCCTGTGCTTACATACGGAACAAATATCTGGAGGCTTGGAACGAGGTTCAGCCTAAATTGAGGACGATGCTTTAACTTCAAGAGACGCGAAGAGAGCACAGTGGGTCGGGGACAAACCGACGTATGGATAGCATAGTTAAGATCAAGAAGAAAACAGGGACAAGAGCCAGGCGCGTGACACGTAGGCAGAATAACCGCTGGTCATCGAGGGTAACTGACTGGATTTGGAAAGAAGGCAATTGCTTGAACGGGAGACTGGAAGTTAGATGGGTCGATCAGAATAAGACGCTCGCAGGTATAGCATGGCAGCAGAAAGCAAGAGAGCGGGTTGATTGGCGGATCATGGGATAGACCATTGCCCTGCAATGGGCGTTGTCAGGCTCATAATGATGATTATGACTATGAATTGATTACTTTTTGCATTATTATAGTGCTTGACGCATTAGATATCTTTATGTTTTTGTCACCTTGACTTGGAGCGGGACTACAATGTCTTCAAGGCCGCACAGACGCGTTTCAAAAGAAACGGCCCAAGCTACACATTCAGCACGTTGCTTTGTTGCAAATGAAATGAAAGAGCGGTCCTGAATATGGCGGCTGGTAAAAACATAACTGTTGCTATCGTATACATGAAATCGCTTACTAGCGAAGGCTTGCAGAGTTTTTTCCCATTATGCACCAAGTCTGCTTCGCGTAAAGTCATTTCTCTGTTGTTGTTTTTAAAATCGCGCTGTAAGATACTTTTGACACCCTGTATATGACGGCTCCCGCCCACGTACGCAAGGAAAGCAGTTCGTCCCACCTGTTCTACGAATCAGAAGATTCCATAGATATCAACATAAATAAATCTACTGCAAACATCTAAGTGGTATTCGTAACGCATGGCAAGCTTGCTCATGTCGGGCGCTTTTGAAGAGTGACTGATGAAACACGTAAACAGGGTAGTAATTGAAAAAAAAGAACATTTGCTTACTTGTGCCTGGTACAGAAAACGGCAGGGACTCTCCCGATGGGACGACAAGAGTGGCCACCACGAATTTGCAGGAATCGTTTGCGCACGTGCCTGGAATTAAGAATAGTGTGTCTCACATTTCAGCGTTTAGTGTGGTTTCTCCTTTCTGTTCTTTTTTTGTGCACTGCAGCTTTCTCTGTCATAAATGGTAAGAGAATGAATGAAGCAGTGTTGCCAGAAACCACCTTGGAACAAACTAGTACTCAACACAAATGAAGCACAAAAGAAGCAGAAACAGAAATTTTTCCAAAGATAAGACTTATTTGAATTAAATTTAAAAATGTCACTTCAAAACGAATGGGAATTTGAAAAGCCACTTGATTGTTTGATGAAGCGAAATTGTGCGCCGCTTTGAGGAAAAGCACAGGTTTCTTCTTAGCGTTGTCTCCAGGGGAGCGTCAATTCTGTTAAAGGCACGTCGGCTAGCGAATGACTAACGCTACTTTTTGATGCCCCAACGTATGCTTGACTTCAACAATCAGTCATAAATGTGAGCACGGGACCGGGTCAGTGGGGGCATCTTCCCCCGAATCACCTAAATGGGGCGCAAAATCTGGCCTGTACACTGACTTGGAGGGGTGGGCGGAGGACGCTGCGATGAGCTTTCTTCTAGTGTCCCTGTATATGCTACTGCAGGTTGCATATACAGTTTGAGCATATCTTTTCCTTGCACCGCTTGCACCGCTATTCTGTGAGCACCGTCACGTGATGAAAATTTACGTAAAATGTTCAAATTGCCACGGTGAAGCAAACTTTACAGCCATGACGGTACGGCTCCCATGCAGGCTTGTTTCCGTCAGATATGGCGTTGTTGTTATTTTGGACAGACAAGCAGCTGCGATTTAAGTCTAATGATAAATATTAGTTAGTCATTGGTCACCAGTGTAGCCATACTCGAAGGCGTTGTGGTCATTTAACGGCCATCACGTGAGCTTACTTAGGCGTAAAAAATGAACCCGCTTCTTCCAGTATGCCTTCAATGAAGACACACCTTCCTGATGTCTACCATACGTACGTCAAGTTGTTCTGCAAAGCCCTGAACTGCAAATAGCTTCGGTCCTTTCTGGCCAGGCGAGGAGAGACTGGGAGCCTGTTGAAAGCAGTCGCACAATTTTTCTTTCGTTGAAAAGATATCGCGTGGTAGCAATGGAATTCTTTATATGTTCAATTGTAGCGTGCATCAGAGAGGTTTCTCTCTCTCTCTCTCTCTCTCTCTCTCTGTGTGTGTGTGTGTGTGTGTGTCTGTGTGTGTGTGTTTGTGACACCAAACACCACACC
>NW_023607191.1:0-48783 GCF_013339725.1 Rhipicephalus microplus
TTGTTATCACTGGCAAATCTTCGCGATTCGGCTCGGAAGCGAGATATCCACGACATGCAGGTTCGGAGGCGCTCGGAAGCACACAATCGCTCGATGATGTAGGAACACGTGAGATCCATCAGCCCAACGAGAGACACAGATACCAAGCTTCTTGCACCGTCTGTCTCCAAGGCCACCGCCGGGCAAAAGCCAAGAATTTGCGAAAATATGCAGGACAACTTTCCACAGCAGGTTTTCTTTCTTTTTTTCTTTCTTTTGAGATTCCCCCCCCCCCCGTCTTTTTTTCTTTTTCGCTCACAGAATGCTGTTCTCGTTTGTTGTGCTTATGCTGCCCCCAGTTCCAGTGAAAGTGCGTTGACTCGAGGTCAGTCCTGAGGCACGCGATACCAAAAAAAAAAAGATCTGTGGTCCTCGCGTACCTTCATGATTCACTGAGAGCGTCACAATGGGGGGGGGGGGGGGCATGGGGCAAAAGCCACCGAAGCAGCTGCACCTTGCAGTCACGTGGTAATAAACTCTGAAACGCAGGTTAAAAATCACGTGATAGAAACTCCCTACGTGGTAAAACTGGATTTTGACATCCTTTTACTACTTGCCTGGGAGGTGGTGGTAAAACTATGTCATGTACCATCTTTTACTCCTACACGAGGTAGTGATTTTAAACCCGAGAGAGTTTTCAGAGGTCATGAGCCGTAAAAACCCCAAACTCGGATAGTTTTTGCTTACAGTGTAGTAGAGGGCTCCGGAAATTTCGACCACCTGGGGTTCTTTAACGTGCGCCCAAATCTGAGCACACGGGCCTACAACATTTCCGCCTTCATCCGAAATGCCGCCGCCGCAGCCGGGATTTGATCCCGCGACCTGCGGGTCAGCAGCCGAGTACCTTAGGCACTAGTCCACCGCGCGGGGCAATGGGGTCACATAGACACCAACAGTTTTAATTTTATCATTTTTTGTATTTCTGTTATTTATATGCTTATTATCTTGTGCTTGTTGCTGTTACTTCACATCCCGAAACCGGGATACAATTAGGTCAGACATGGTCATGGAAGACTGGAAATTTCGATCATGTGGTGCTCTGCAACACACGCTAGAATTAGAGCAGATGCTGATGCAAGAAACACCTTTGTGCTTAGATGCAAGTGCACCTATAAGTCTGAGCACTTGGAGTCATGTACCTTACTTTTCATTGCTGCCCATACGCTCAAAATTTTACTGCCACAGCTTCTTGAACGACACTCACACTTGCACGTCAACTTCCTACACTTGCGAAGGAACAACGCTGTTGGCACCACCTGGAATGTTCGGAGGCCTGATGTTATATTGATCTATAGACTGTCTTAGTGGTAACTGAGAATTTTTCACAGTGCCATGGCACCACCACTCAGTCTCATCATTCCAAAAGCCACCTGGTTTGCTGGAATACTTATTCTCGTTCACAACAGATTCAATCCACCGATCCTGCTTTGCGCTTTTCCCAGTACGTGATCGTGATATATTCAAAAAAATTAGTTTGCTGGCTGCCTCCTCCATTCTTTTAATCGGAAAAAAGTACATTTAACGAGGCTCCGGATTATAAGAATCTCTATTCGCGTGTCACTCATTCTCTCGTGTATTTAGCGGATGTTCTTAAGACACAAAGTCTGCAATACATCAACTCTGGACAAGTTTGTACTGCATAAATTAGCTGATTTCAGCGTTGCACCGGCGAACAGGCACCTGTTTATGAGGCTGAGGCCAGACAAATAATCGATGAAGCAGGCAAACGCAGGTTCATTTTGGATGTCTGCAGTAGTACTAAAGCCCTTGATGTTTTTACAGATTGAAAAAAAAAATGGCTCCTAACCTTCTATTTACATGCGAAGGAATCCTTAGTAACGTTTGCTCGAAGTATGAAGATAAACCGTTAAAAAAACTGGAGTCTACGTGCCATGCGTATAGAAGGTATTTTAAGTCGAAACCTTTATCGAATTACCTGGTTCACAAAAGAGAGGGTGGATTTCCCTCGAATTGTTAGAAACAGCTTCAAAAATACCACGAGAGGGCAAGAAGACGTTGATATGATAATGACGTGTGATGGGTGAAATGGGAGTTTTGCGAAATTAAGATAGTATTAGTCCAGCGAATACTCCGTGAAAGAAGCACGTCGCGTGACTTAACCGTTTGTGATGTCTTCATTTCCGTTACAGTAAATGTTTAGGCGTAGTAAACACATAGTTGCAGATACGGCTATTCATTATTTCTGAACACTAACCAATGTTCTCAACTGAGGCGATCTGTTTATATGCCACCCAACAGAAGTTTCCTTTGTAAAATTGCAAGTCATTCGTTTCCTAATCATCTAGAAGAATAAGCATCGTCAACGACCTTATTTTTCACTAATAAGTTCGTCGCGACAAAGCGTTCAGAGCAGCTGCACACTCGGGGTGAAAGTGTAATCTTAGATCTATATTTTCGCAAAAAAAAACACAATCTGGTTGCCCAGTCAGGACGAACAACCATCTGAAAGATTTTTACTCTCTCATCTGTGTCCGGCATAATCACATTGTACCTAACGTTGCAAATATTTAGGATGATCGAGCACTTCCTGCGAGCATCACTAAACATGCCGCTGAGAAATAAAAGCAATAGTCATCACAAAGTATATCTTTACATTTGAAGCTTAAGCGGCGTTTACAGAAAATTCGCCAGTGGCAACCATTTAGGTGTACCATTTGATGTCTTTTTTTATTATGTTCCGCGAAATCGGAAGAACATTTAGCTTCTAAACAGTGCAGGAAAGCATTGCATCTGATTTTGGTATCTAGCTTTGCATATTTTCCGATATTTTTATCACAGTACTTGAAGCTGGCAATGATGACAGATTGGACCTTCATTTTATTTCTGTCGTTGTATGTGTTAACAATTCAAGAAAATGAACAAAATTATACCATAATAATGCAAGATGGCACTCACAACGTAAGCGCACAGCAGACAACTGTGTTGCTCATCTGAAAGAGTGAATTCCTTCCCGAGTTTTTTTGAATCTTTGAATTATTCTTTTGCGCCTATATGTAAATGTCACCGTTCTAATCTACCTTCGTTTCGCGGATGTCATTCCCATGCCTTATGGGATTCACTTATTTGTCAGTGTTCTCGCGCCCGCATTTCCGATATTCAAATTTGAGAGACGAATATTTCCTTTGGTTACGCGGACAATTTTACTAGGCGATAATGGCAGAAGCGGTGTAGTTTTTGTGTTCCTTTTACGCATGATTCAGATTGAAGAGTGGTGCCTTGGGGGAAGCCGCAGCTGTCATGGTCGTTGCTTCGTGCTTTCAATTTGCCAGCGAGAATAGCGAGTCTGTTTAAAGTGACGACGAATGGGTCTGTCAACCAAAGGCAGCCTTTACGGATGAAACGTTGAAGGCTGGCTGAATATACGCCAACGGCCCTGCCAAGAATTCAACGAAACGAATGGAGCAGTGGAATCCTCAAAAGAGCAACAATGAAAGAGCTCTCTTTGTCGCAAATCGACTATACTTTGAAGAAGCCTGTGTATTGCGATGAACAGTATGAGATGTTTGCTGTGATTGCGAGGTTAGCAATGAAAGACATGCAGTGTGGTCATGTATTGAGGAAAATAGATAGGTATTCTTCAAATGTGCACATATATGTCCACATTCTATTTTGGAAGTTTCACATGAGAAAGGAAACGTCATGCACTAAAATTCAGTGAATTTTTCAAGCGTCTACTTTCTGTGCCACTCACAGGCCGCATACTTCTGTCACTCTAATGTATGCGGCGCTTGCGACAATCGTAAGGTAGTACACGGCTACATCAGAAGTATCGACACACGTTAACATCCCACACACTGTGTCAGTGGTGTGAATCCACTTCTTTTTTAATGCGGACTGTGAATCAGGTTTAACATCAATTTGAACAATCAGCAGGATACATAATAGACAAAAAAGAACGTCTACTTCGTTCCGGTTTATGAAAGACGTCTTTCTTGGGGACCTTCGACGCAAAACCTATGGTCTGTCTGTCTGTACATTTGTCTGTTTGTCCACTGTTTACGGCATCGAGTACTTAAAACGGCCGACCCCATCCGCAGCGTCCACCAATGTATCTTTAAAATTTAGCGTTCATACTTGTGCAAATGTGAATTAAAAAGCAATTACTGCACCCGTCTAGGGCACCAAAACAACACGTATATATTTTGCATGTGCGTGTTTTACAAAAAAACGGCATACATAAGCAATTTTAAGAACCGTAGCGCTTATGACGCTGCGCTACCATGCAATGCTTGCACGAATAGGCAAGTGTTTCCAATGCTTTGCTAAGACGAGACGGTGGTGGGACCTACCCGTCGCCTTGCGTTCTACGCTTTATAACCTCTGAGACGAGCGCGCACACCCGTCTCAGAGCCACGCGTTTCGTTTTCCAAGAAAATTGTCAGATGGCGCCCATGAGTCACGTGTGACGTGACTTGATGCGCTTGTTCGCTTACGCTGCATGCTAGAGGCACTCTAACGCAGCGCCTACAGAATACCCTTCACCGATTTTCTTGCGCACAACATCAAGTAAATGTTTTGTTCACTCTCTCCACACGCGAGGCTATCGTCTTTTGACGACATTTGCAGATTAGTGTGCAGATACGGGGCCGATTTTTTTTGTCTCCCGTGTCTGTGTGCCTTAACACACACCTTGGCATTACGAACCAATCATTCTAGGCTCTAGTGTAACTGAAGAACAAAGCTCAACAATGCTGCATTGCAATATTATTTTCACTGACATTTCATAGTCCTTCGTTTTACAGTGAATGCTGTTATGCTACAAAAACACAGGTCACATGCGGTGCCATAGTTGTCCGCCGCTGGCACCGGTGTACTGAACCCATATTAAGAAATAAAAAGCAAAAACGCCAGGTCTGCGCGGAAGGTGCTGCACAGTCACAGTGAAAGCTAGAAGAGTGGTCTTTCGAAGCCTTTTCTAAACTCTTATTGGGTAACTGCTACAACAACACTTGCTTGATGCGGACGACGGCATTAATTATAAAAATTTAAGGTAGTAGGCTGGCATTCGCTATGCTATTTTTCGTCATTCTTCGGAGAAGCGTGGTATCAGCTAAACTATTTTGAGCAAATTGATGCCAATTGCTCATGCAGAGGATGACGACGACTAGTTAGTGGTTATGTGTCACAGTTACTAACTAGAAAAAAACAAGCTTTTTATAATTGGTTGAAGCATTGGAAGACCCACTTGTTACGTGCCCTCAATGTGTGACGACTCTTTGTTCTTTCACTGTTTTAAAACGCTTTATAGGTCGTATTAACGCGATTACTTTCCCGACATCAAGCCTGCCTAAGGAAAGTTTGCCAACAAGTCCCAAACACCGGTAGGGCTCAGTGGTAGAATACGGCGCTATCACCCAGTGGATTCGGGTCTGAGCCCCACTGTGTCATTGGTGCATGTTTTTTTTTTCTAATTTCGCGCGACGTGGTTAGAGACACCGGCGGCGGTAGTGGTGGTGGAACACTGCGGTGCTGCGTTTGACCCGAGTTGCGACCTCACTACAGCTTTTGCTGTAAAAACTCACTACATAAAATAGCTAGAACACAATGGGATTCGAATCCGGGTCCGCTGCATTCCCACCGTGTATTCTATCACTGAGTCACGCCGGCTCATATAACTAATTTTGAAAGTGGGTTAAGGCAGGCTTGATGTCGGGAAAGAAACCACGCTGATATCAGTAAGGCGTTTTAGAACATCAAAGGAACAACAAGGTGTCACACAGTGCGAATTTCGTAAATAGTGGGTCGTCCTTTGATGCAACCTTTTACAACACCTTCTTCTTTTGTAACCCATCAACAGTGGCGCATACCCACTTCAGGCATAATTCTTCGTCGTCATAAGCCACTGCATAAAAAAAACTAGCATAAAGTTCCTTGCAAGTGTGTAGCGAATGCCACGCTTCTCCGAAAAATAATGAAGGGTATCATAGTGAATTCCACCCTACTGCACGAAACTTAAGAATAGTTATGGCGTAATGGGTACCCAGCACGTGTGCTTGTAGCAGTTACTCAGTGTTAAGAAAAGGCTCTAAAAGACCGCACTTCGAGCTTTCATTGTGACAGTGCTGCGCGTTCCGCGCAGGCCTAGCATTCTTTATGGGCTAAGCTCCTTAAGCCGTTGGTCGTGCGTTTCTGATGTATGTAGTAGCAGCAGTAGTAGGTAGCCACCTCTCGTTTAGTGCTTGAAATGCCCGCTGGATGACGGTGCTTGCATATTGACGCGTGTGTACTGGTGGACCAAAACGACGATAAGGGGATTTGGCGGGCACCAGGTAGTGGAGCTCTGGCTGATTGAAGATAAAGAAGGCGATCTTGCTGTTCGGCTGCTGAGAGTCGCTGTGTCAACGTTTATCTGCCTTTGGTTCGCGCTTTACCGCGACACTGGTGGAAGTGCTGGGCCGCAACCCTACCTAATGCTCCATACTCCCACTGGGAGCCGTTCATCTAGCTTGGACGCATTGTCACCCATTGCACCTCCCGTGAACCGGTTCAGTCGGCGGCTGATAGGCCTCGCTCCAGAGTTCACGCCTTCCACGGAACCTCGCAAGTGCCGATTACCTCTCCAAATGGCCAACGCCAGTCCGCAACCGGCGCCCCAAGGCCCCCCGCCAACACAGCCTTCACAGGTAACCATCTTTCAACCGCTGGTTCCCTATCACTTTAGTGGCGGAGCCCATGAAGACGTGGACGACTGGCTTGAGCACTACGAGCGTGTCGCCAAGATTAATCTGTGGCCTGAACAAGAAAAGCTCTTACGCGCCTATTTTCGCCTTGACGGCGGTGCGAAAATTTGGTATGAGAACAAAGAAGCCAGTCTGTTAACTTGGGGCGACTTCCGACAACAGCTTGTCGATACGTTCACCAATGTCGATCGACGCGACCGTGCGCAGCAGCTGTTGGAGCTATGGGTTCAAAAACCCAATGAAAGCGTTACTATGTTTGCTGAAGATATGACTCGTCTTTTTCGTCGAGCTGATCCGAACATGAGTGAAGATAGGAAGTTGAGCTACCTCATGCGCGGCGTTAAGGAGCAACGTTTCGCCGGGCTACTGCGCCACCCTCCAAGTACCGTAGTTGACTTCATCAAGGAGGCTACGGCTATCGAGCGGGCGCTCCATCAACGATGCAGGCAGTATCATCGAATGTCTAGCAGCGCCCCAATCAATGCTTCCGCCATACCTGAGGATCAAAGCTCCCTGCGAGACCTCATTAGGGAGATAGTTCACGAAGAACTGCAAAAATTCCGGAATCCAGTGGCTCAAACCCCCGTTGCGTCCGTCGCTGAAGTGGTATGCGACGAAATCCGCCACGCATTTTCTACCACTGGTCCTGGTGACGAGCACCGTCCCATGAGCTATGCCGATGCTCTGCGACGTTCCATCTGGTACATCGCCGCCATATCACCCAGTGCCGACGGCTCCATGGTCACCGCGGCAAGAGCAGACCTTGAGCCGACCGCCAAGCCAACCGACGTACCACCAGGCGTCCACAGCAGCACCATGGACATCGTCGCAAGAAGGGAGGCTCAGACGTCCACCGCTCCGAAAAACAGACGCATGGCGCACAATCGATCGACGTCTACTATGCTTTAACTGCGGAGGTGCAGGTCATATTGCCCGTCATTGCTGGCACCGCAGTGATCTGTTCCACCCTCTTCGAACATGGTCTGACTGACGATCGACGTGCGAACGAAGAATACATACCACGCCGAGAGGACGCCTCTTTCTATGGTGCCCGTTCTCACGTTTACGAATACCGTACTTCTGACGAGGAGGCAATACCTACCCGCCAGCCAGGTCTGGGACGTCAATCCCGCTCTCCTTCTCCCGCTCATTCACCTTCGTCACACCGACGTACCTCCGCGGACCTTAACGCAAGAAGGTCACCCAGTCCGCGACGGGAAAACTGAGGGCGGCGACCTCCGGGGGTAAGGTTGCAGGCCATGAAGATTTCGACGAAAAGCCCTCATTACACGACGCTGTAAATCCGACAAGACGTGAGAGCGACGGCATTGTGACCGCTGACCTGAGTGTTTTTCTTGACGGCCAGAAAGTAACAGCCTTAGTCGACACCGGTGCCGACATATCTATCATCAGTCAGCACCTCGCCATCCGCCTGAAGAAAGTGAAGACACCGTGGACAGGCCCTCAAATAAGGTGGTCAGTTATTGATGCCCTCTGGAAGATGCACAGCGAGAATTGACATAGGAGGTTCTTATTTCGTTGCGTCGTTCGTCGTTCTCGCCACATGCTGCAAGGATCTAATTATTGGTATGGACTTCTTACGAGAGTACAGCGCCATCATCAATATCCCAGACAGTTTGATTACATTTCGCAACAGTTCGGGCGCACCGGATTGTACACAGGCGCGAACAAACCAATTGCGTCTAACTGATGACGATGTGGTTCTCCCTCCTCGGTCTTGCACGCTTGTTTCTGTGGCAGCCGCTGTCCAGTTTGACGGCGAAGGAGTAGCAGACCGATTAACCTCGCTCCTCTTCACACACGGCATTTCCGTCGCAAGAGGTATCGTCAGTGTCACTGCTGGACGCACGGACTTGCTTCTGACAAATTTTAGTGATGAGCGCCGGCACCTTCCAAAAGGCATGGCCGTCGCTTACTTCGACGATATCACAGACGCAGAAGGCTGCTTGGCAGTAGTCGACGAGGCGCCAAAACCTGATTCGACACCAGTTCTTCACGTTAGCACTACTTTGCCTAAGAACGAGCGAAAGAGGCTTCTTGTGCTACTGGCCGAATTCAAAGACTGCTTTTCGACAACATCAAGAAATGGCCGCACGCCTCTAACCAAGCATCGGATAATGACCGAGGACATGGCGAGACCAATTCACCAAAACCCCTATCACGTGGCTGCAAAGGAACGCGAAGTGATACAAGAGCAAGTCGACAAAATGCTAGAAGATGACGTCATTCAGCCCTCAAAAAGCCCCTGAGCGTCACCTGTAGTCCTTGTTAAAAAAAAGATGGCAGCCTGCGCTTCTGTGAAGATTACCGAAAACTCAATCAGGTGACAAAGAGAGATGTGTATCAACTTCCTCGTATAGGTGACTCTCTCAACAGACTTCGACATGCTCGTTACTTTTCATCAATGGACTTAAGAAGTGGGTATTGGCAAATCGAGGTAGACCCAAGAGACCGCGAGAAGACTGCTTTTGTGACACCAGATGGCTTATATGAACTTAAAGTCTTGCGCTTTGGTTCATGTTCAGCGCCTGCTACCTTTCAAAGACTTATGGATACCGTACTTTCTGGGTTGAAGTGGAAAACCTGCTTAGTCTACCTTGATTTTGTCGTAGTTTTCGCCGCAACATTTGACCAGCACCTTAAAAGACTTGAGGCAGTTTTACAAGCCATACGGTCTGCGGGATTGAGGTTGAAGCCTGAAAAGTGCCACTTTTGCTATGAAGAGCTGCAATTTTTGGCCACGTTGTCAGTCACGCAGGCGTTCGTCCTGATCCTGAAAAGATCGCAGCTGTTGCACAGTTCCCGGTGCCGACTAATAAGAAGGCTATCCGACGATTACTCGGACTATGTGCGTATTATAGGCGATTCATCGCGGACTTCGCACGCATCGCATCGCCGTTGACCCGCCTCTCGGGAGAAGACGTTGCTTTCCAATGGAGCAACGAAGAGGAAGCTGCTTTTAAGAACCTCTGCCAGCGACTACAGACACCTCCAGTGCTTGCCCTCTTTGATGAGAAAGCCCCAACGGTGCTACACACTGATGCCAGCAATATTGGTTTGGGAGCTGTGCTTGTGCAGCTGCGAGAGGGCACAGAAAGAGTAATCGCCTGTGCAAGCCGAACACTAACACGCGCCGAGACTAATTACTCCACGACTGAGAAGGAATGCCTCGACGTGGTATGGGCGGTCACAAAATTTCGCCCGTATTTATACGGCCGCCCTTTAAAAGTCATCAGCGACCACCACTCACTGTGTTGGTTGACAAATCTTAAAGATCCTACCGGGAGATTAGCGCGTTAGAGTCTCAGGCTGCAGGATTACGACATGACTGTCGTACACAAGTCAGGAAAGCGCCACAGAGAGGTACAGATGCGGAGGTGGCACAGTTTTTCATCGAGAACGTTGTCCTGCGGCATGGTGCACCAAGCGTCGTAATCACAGACAGAGGAACCGCATTTACGGCAGCTCTTTCGGAACAAGTCCTCATGCTGAGTGGAACAACCCATCGTAATACCACCGCCTACCACCCGCAAACGAACGGGCTTACAGAGCGTCTGAACAAAACAATCGAAGACATGCTTTCAATGTACGTAAACGTCGAACACCAAAATTGGGACGAAATCTTGCCATATATCACGTTTGCATACAACACTGCAAAGCAAGAAACAACCCAGATGACCCCGTTCAGCCTAATTCACTGAACCGAAGTACGAATTATGTTAGATGCGATGCTAGCGCACGAATGCGACGACATCGAACCGGACGCCGAGATGTTTACAGAACAAGCGGAAGAAGCAAGGCAACTAGCACGCCTGCGAATCCAGCAACAGCAACAGTACGACGCGAGCCGCTACAATTCTCGCCGCAGAACAGTCGTTTACCAGACCGGCGACAGAGTATGGGTTTGGACGCCCATACGGAAACGAGGACTCTCTGAAAAGCTTCTAAGGAGATACTTTGGGCCATATCTAGTACTGCGACGACTGAGTGATGTTACTTACGAGGTCGTCCCCGACAGTTCATATAGTACGAGGCTTCGCCAGCACCGTCCTGAACTAGTTCACGTTGTGCGCATGAAGCCTTATGAAAGGTAGTGACTGCGCAAGACACTTCTAAAGAACAGACAAAAAAAACTGCGCTACTGGTTTAGCATCGGGGCGATGCTCATTAAGAGGGGGGGGGGGGGGGGCAAATGACGCGTGTGTACTGGTGGACCAAAATGACGATAAGGAGATTTGGCGGGCACCAGGTAGTGGAGCTCTGGCTGATTGAAGATAAAGAAGGCGATCTTGCTGTTCGGCTGCTGAGAGTCGCTGTGTCAACGTTTATCTGCCTTTGGTTCGCGCTGTACCGCGTCAATATGATGAATATATGATGAAAAAAACGCGAGACGGTGGTATTTGGAATGCTTACTAGATTTATGGACTGACAGATGAACATGCAGACAGACAGACGCACGGACGGAGAGACGAATGGACGCACTGACGGACAACTGAACAAACAGACACATGGACGCACGCACGGACAGATGGACGGACGTACGAATGGACTCACGAATGGACGGACGCATAAATGGACAAGAGCAAAAACGAATGGACAGACGGACGCTTCGCACCACTCATCATCATTCACTCCGTGGATATGCTGTGACTTTTTTTCTCACTGCTCTAAGCCCGATTATTCAAGCATTCACGTGCATATGAGTTTGCAGGTACAGGCAGCAAGAAAGTTCTTTTTTCATCGGTCAGTGGAGAGCAGAATACACTCTACCCTGCCTAAGGAAGTTCTAGTATTATCGGGAATGTAACACTTCAACAATAGGCGTTGTTACGATATAATACAATAAACCTAAATCTTTCACTGGGCTTGCAGTGATAATTATCGCACTCTGGCTGCGGATTGACATAATTTTGAATTATTACGGTTATGTGAAAGAAAGAGCTTCAGACAGAAGGAGCAGATTAAAAAATAGAAGCACTTAGATTACTTAATCACACGATGCCCCTCAATCACTTTCCGAAATAAATTAAACAAGCCTTTTTTTTCAAGAAACCCAAAGCTGTAAATTACCTTTTCTGATGATGACGTCGAGCTCATACTATTTAGTGAATGCGTCCACATTAACCGAAACGTTTGCTTGAGAGAGATCGACTAAAAAAGAATGCCATGTTATGAACTAGTTGGAGTCGATAAGGAAACAGAGCAACAATAACGCGTACGTCATGTGGAACTGCTTACCCATTGGCTGGCTACGAGATTGCACGTCGGTGGCTATCGTTTGAGTGGTCAACGGGTGTCCTTCCTATACTTTAATGAACGCGCTAAGCGAAGCGGACAGAAAAGGAATACAATTAACGTGCACAATTGTCAGTGCGGACGCACAGAGTGGCAGAAGAGATATTGTTGTCGGTTGCGCACAACCTTAATCTAGGACGGCCCGTCTTTTTGCTTCCTTGTCAGAGGTGTCGGCGGTGTTGCCTCAGCGCCACTGTTTTCTCCAGTGTAAATACTGGCACTGCCGCCTTGCCCTTATTGCTGCGGAGCTCCTATTAAGCGTGTAGGTGATGGTGCGGAGTTCGGGCTTTCTTTTCTATGGTTACTAGTGACCTGACTACATTTTCGATCCCCTAAGCCGGCAGCGTTCTAAAAGCAACTGGCCTTGTCGCTGGCACTGCACTTCGCGTGAGACACAAATTGCGTGTCTGTTTGCTTCATTGCTTTGCTGCTTCCTGGAAACTGCAGAACTTGCTGAGTACGGCTGAAGCGACAGTGCGTTGTTAATGTAGAGTGTAGAGTAAGCAGAAGACCAGTCGCTGTAATACTGGACTCGCTAAGTCTGTGGCGTATACAGGGGGTGGATGGAACATCGCACTCGTGCCCGGCTGTCTTGATTTTTCTCCCATGTCCTACAGAGCCCAAATGACACGAGACCGCATATGCCTCCGCCCGGCTCCCACTTCAATGTGAAGCAGGTGCCCCCTCCTTCTCCGGAAAAAAAGTTCTGCCTAGGCCCCTGGGCTAAGCGTGCCAAAACTCTTCAAACCTGTTGGGTGGCTAGACTGGAAATAGGGAGGACTACCACTTCACCTCGTAGTGCCATTTTCCCATCAGAGTATCTCAAGTTTATGCAAAGTGACGAGTACTGCAGATTGTGTTCTTCTGGTTTTAAAGAATTTTCAATTTGCGCTCAGCGTAGATATCTCTAAATTAGAAAACAAAACTTGGCCAGCTCTCAAAATATTCTCCTTATGAAACCAAATTCGATGGCAAAATTTATACGGTGCAATTAGAGGAAGTTTTTTACTTATTGTAAATCCTTCAAACGTTATTATACGTTAAGTACTGGAATGGGAGTTTTTTCATAATCACATAGAACACTATGGACATTGTCATTCATTTGAACAATGGTGCTCAGCATTTGCCTGGTCAGTTTTGTCTACGTCAGAGAAGCTTTATTAAACCGGTAAGATTTGGTTGCGACTTCCCTTAGGCTATTGTTTCCCGCAAATTGGCTAATATCCCGCGTCATGCATCGAAATCGGCTCTATCAAAGCTCAGTCTATGTTTCGGCCACATTGGAGAAGTGTGGAACAGCAAAGGCCAATCTGCGCTTGATAAATAACAAACTGAGTCACTTTGTCTTATAAGCCGTATTGTTCACTTTCAAGTTTATTGTTTTACAAGGAATTACACTACAGAATAAAGTACACAGAAGGAGGTTTCACGCCAAAACGCTGTAACGACACCTCTTATTATTAACTACACAACGAAACTAAATAGTCGTTTTTCGAAACCACACCCAGCCTTGTCTACCTGACACCTAAGTCCATCAAACACACCTATGCCACTGAGCAAGTTAGCATGTTTGGGCCTGCTTTAAGTGATGCCTTCGTTGACGTCTACTGTGTTTTCAGGAAAATATTCATTATAATGCTGTAATTTATATGTAGTGACCAAGCTGATAAACACCCATTGGTGACTTATGCTGTAGTTTCATTCTTGCCATAATAAATCAGTCGGACGCTACACTTCTAAATGAACGTACGTTTATTGACGCCCAGTGCTTTGATAGAATAGCTGTGAACTCGTGAAAAGGCCACCGCTGCTTGCGTGGTGACAAGCGATAAAATGTGCATGTGAGAACAGCACACAACATTCCTTCTTTCCAAGATTAGTTATAAAAAGAATACAAAGCTACGTTGGGCAATTCATTATTACCATAACGTAGAATAGGCATGTGAAAGCGCGTTGACTTTCACGGCGTGATCTAATCTTGGCCGGCATGCTCCGCGCTTTCCTCCGAAGTCCCTGCACTCGTCAGTTGCTGTTGTGGCCCTCTTGTGCTTGGCTCTTGTGTAGCTTCACGTGAAATTGCCGTCACAGTTGTTTCTTGGATCGTAGGATGCGGTTGTGGTGGTGTTTCCATGACAAATAGCGCGGTGTGGCAGCCAACCCCGGTACCCTTGTCTGCTTAGCAACTCATGCAGGCACTTCTCAGTTAGTTCCGATGTCGGTGATGGCGCTCGCCATTATCCAGTTGGACAGTGTACGACATCGGGCCTCTGACCACCACTACACTGGCAGCTTTCCACCCCGGACCTGGAGTGAAGCTTTTAGAGTAGACAGTGTCACCAACACAGTACCTTTTTGTCTCTTGAAGGTGAACGTCATGCACACACTGTCGGTGCGGATAAAGGTGAGCTAAAGCCGTTCTCAGTCATCGCCCCATTATCATTTCTGCTGTATATTTCCTGTGAAAGAATGTGGCGTCGTCTGCTTTTTATTCAGAAACCGTAAAATCGTGCAGTGTTTCGATTCTTCCTGCTTCTTTTTAAAGCTTCTTTGATTTCTTTAGCATCCTCTCGGCTCTGCCATTACTGGTGGGATGATAAGGTGCCGTAAAAACAGGACGCACATCATCACACTTCAAAAAATTTTGCAACACTGCACTTGTGAAAGACTTTCTATTATCAGAAACAATAACATCTGGCACGCCATGTATCGCAAATATTTTGCTTAGGCTTTTCACAACGGCCACAGGCTTCATTGACAACATGATTTAAACCTCGGCCCAGTTGCTGTATGTATCGACCACAATAACGAATACCTCTACTTTGACTGGGCCCGCAAAATCTATGTGCAGACAACTCCAAGGTTGGTCTTTTTTTACCCAAAAGTGAACGGGAGCCTTAGGATTTCTTTGTCGATTGCTATGACATGATTATCACTACCATACATACTCTTCAATTTGGCGTTTCATGTTTGGCCTTCGCATGAGTCGTCTTGCTGCTGCTTTCATAGCACTCATCCGTGGGTGATTTGAGTGCAGGAGTTGGAGCACTCGCTCTCTTGCGACTTCTGGAATTATCACGGGGTTTCCCCAGAACGCGCAATCCCAGTGCAATGACAACTCAGTCTTCCTGACCTCGTAAGCTGTAAACGTGTCGTTTAGTTGTGTCGAAGGCCAACCACTCAGGATCCACTCCTTTACCTTGGACTAAACGCTGTCTGTTTTGATCAGCTTGACGATGTGCGGTGCCTGTAACAGTGAACGCTCAACAGCTTCCAGCAGAAGCACTTTCCAGGTGGTTGGGTTTCGTCCTCATCCCCGGGAGCGGGCAGTCTTCTGAGTGCATGGGTGTTGGAGTTGTCCTCGCCTCACCTGTACTCAATGCGATAGTTATATGCAGACAACAACAAAATCCAGCGCAGCATTCTGGGCGACAGTACTTCGGGTATTCATTTGTCCGTGTTAAGTAAACCAAAAGCAGGTTGTGATTGATGTCACCAGAAATTTCCGCCCAGCAAGGTACTGATGAAATCTCTTAACACCAAAGGCGACGGCTAGACCCTCTTTGTGAATTTGGGCATAGTTACGTTCACTTACGCCATGAGTTCGTGAACAATAAGCTATGGGTTTCTCGCTCCCGTCAGAAGCTATATGGGCTAGCACCGACCACACCCCTGTGGGGGATGCATTACAGCACAGCATCAAGGGACGCTCGGTGTCATAAAAAGCAATTACGTCTGCGCAAGCAGGTGTTTGGTGTGTTGCAACACCATAAACCACGGGAGGGCGGGGGTGGAGAGCTCGACCTCCTCTCACGCTTCGCCGTGTGTGGCTTAGCCGTGTCTGCGGAAAAGGGGATCACGGGAGTTGAGTCGACGCTGGGGGATTAGAGCTGTAGGGCCCCCCGGCAGAGGCAACACACCCCTTTGTCCTCGGCTACACGTAGACGGCAACCCCTGGGCTGACTCACCCAGGGAAAATCGGCAGTCGCCTTTTCATATCTTTCTCCCTACATCTTCGTCTTTATATCACACTTTTTATCTGTCAACTTCTCGTTTCTGTTTACTTCCGAATTTCCTGGTGGTGAGGGTTCACCTGTGCAGTTGCCTAACCTTGGGTAGTTATATTTGGTTATAGCGGCGACGCATGGCTGGCGTCTTCAAGTGTTTACTATTCAATCTTATATCGTCCCCATGTTCGGCTGGGTGAAGGGTGGCCACCATCATCGCCGAACTTCAAACATTATATGGCAAAATCTTTTCCCGCCTTACCCGATCACCACACTAAAAGATGACACACCGATGAACTTCTTACATTTGTCCAACCCAGAGTCCTTCCCTAAGTACCATGTGATCCACAGCTAACATGAGACAAAGACATTCCGAACAATCTCACCATTCCTCGTGTCAAAACTCTCACCGTGGCAATTCGCCATCGACACAAAGTAACTAAGATGGGATTTGGCGATCTTCCTCTGGAAGTTCGTGACAAGTTCGAGAAACTGACAAAACATGTGGCTTTTGGAAACATCTCAATGTCAGTAGGGCCACATGGATCCATAGATCCAGCGCGTGGCGTCATATCTTATGACAATCTCCTCGAACTCACTGATCGTCGATTCTTCGATGTATGGCAAGACCAGAACTATGTGAAAGTACAAAAAAAACCATGATTACGGGAAATAACAAACAAACTCTAACCAAGCACATAATTTTAAGATTTGGAGCCTACAACCTCCCTTAATTAATTGAAACTGGCTACTGTAACCTACGTGTGAGACCGTACATACCAAATCCTCACCGTTGCTTCAAAAGTCACCGCTTTAGACATGGGTCGCAAAGCTGCAGAAGACATGCCACACGTGCCAACTTTGAATCTAATGAACACGTCTTTGAAAAACGTGCTTCTGAAGCCTTTTGTGCGAACTGTGGAGGAGACCACCCCGCCTAATCAAGATCACGACTTGTGGAAAAAAGAGAAGGAAATTATTGAACTAAAATTCAAATTCAACTTGTCTTTCCAAAAGGCACGCAAACGTTTTTCTCTGCACAAGCCATCTTATCCTTCTTTCGCTGGTGTGACGCACTGGGGTGCCGCGCCACACTTTTCCGCGTTCGCAAGTGCCTCACAGAATGTGACCGTGGTCGCACCATCAGCGCACCTGTCTGAAGCTGACAGTACTTCTCCGCCACCTGACAAACAGGACCGGCGTAATTCCGTGTCTGCCAGACTCCGAGCACTGCAAGTGCAGTCGGGCCCAAAACGACTGCAAATTTGCCTGCTGGGCAGGCACCATCCACCATCTCGCAAGGGGTGATGCATAAAAGTCCCACTTCTTGGGCGTCTGAAGCGCCGAAGAACAGGCGAAGCTTTTTGGAGCACGTGAAAAAAAGCCCAACTTACAGGGCCCCCAAAAGACCCTGTAAGCTAAGACAGCACTTTTTGTACACACAGCAACACACAAGATTAAAATGACACAAATATTACAGTGAAACGTCAAAAGAGTGCTGAGAAACCTCGATGGTGTCCAGGAACTTTTACACGAAGATTTGCCAAAAGTTCTGTACATACAGGAAACACGCCTGAAGTCCTAAATTTCCGCTATGCTATGTGACATCCTGAAAGGACCAAGATGATGCTGTGGCATTATCTGGTGGCGTGTAGAATGTACAAATCTGCGACAACAAGCACTACTTGAGGCAGTGGCTGTTCGAGTAGTTCTTCTGAATTAACTCGTCACCATCTGCTCTTTTTAGGTACCTCCACAGTATCATCTCGTAAAATAAGTCATTGATTGATGAGCTACCAGAACCTTACATGGTCTTTGGAGATTTGAATTCACATAGCTGTTTAAAGCGTGATTCGCGCTGCGTCGCACGAGGCTTCCTATTTGAGCAGTTTCTGCTTTCTTCTGGTTCATGTCTGTTGAACCAGAAAAAAAAAACACTTACTTTCGCGTCGCCAACAAAACGTACTCATTTATAGACCTCTGCAATGTATCTCGATCACTTCTGCCCTGCTACAGTGGAAAGTAATGAAGAATGCTTTTGGAAGTGATCACTTTCCCGTATATTTGAGCACAACATCATCAAATCAATGCTCTCAATAGGTTCCCAAATGGCTCACGGACAAAGCTAATTAGGAACAGTTCGACGAGATTGCCCGCTTAAGTTGGAGTGACACATCCTGTGTGAGCATAGATGCGACTGTACCGTACTTTACTGCTTTTCTTACTGACGTACACCTCAATGCATCGCAGAAACCTCTGCACTTCCCACAAAACGACGTGTCTCATGGTGAAACAATGAGTGCCGAAAAGCGCGCAGGAAACAACATAAAGCATGAATGTTGCTCGGTGCTCTCCGACAGCGGAGAACCTTACAAACTTTAAGAACATAAAGTCGAAAGGCAGGAGAACGCGCCGACAGGCGAGGCAAAATTTGGCAGAAGTTTCTATCAGGCATTACTTCCCATACGCATGAGGGCAAAGTCGGGAACAGGGTCAATAGAATAATTAGAAGACAGGCATATTCACTTCCTCTTGTGAACACCCAAAGTGCCAGCCTGGAAGACAAGGCGAACTCTCTGGGCGAACACTTCCAACGGGTGTCTAGCTGATTGCATTACTCTGAGGCCTTCCAATGCTACAAAACAAGCGTAAAAAACAAAAACTAGAGAAATATGATGCATATAATGAACTTTTTGTTTACCTTCAATAATGGCATCGCTTTATTGCTGCAATAAGTCCTCCCCAGGCTCCGATCGTGTAGTATATGAAATGTTAAAGAACCTACCTGCCCAATCACAAAGCACCCTATGTTTCTCTAAAATGCTCTATAGTCCACAGGCGAGATGACTACCTCTTGAAAGAGGCTATCGTCATTTCAATTTTGAAAGAAGGCAAGGAGCCAGCCTGCACGGTGACTTACAGACCCATCGCAGTGACAAGTTGCCTATGCAAACCTTTTGAGAAAATGATAAACTGGTGACTGACGCACTTCCTTGCAGCTAATAGCTTACTTGACCTATACCAGTGTAGTATTCGAGAGGCCAGGTCAACCGTTGACCACCTTGTCCGTATGGAGGCGCAAATTCGGGATGCTTACATTCATAAACAATTCTTTCTTTCTGTGTTCCTTGATATGGAGAAGGTCTATGAAACTACTTTACTCCGAGACTCGTCACACTTCAGTGTGTAGGGTAGAATATTAACAATAATCGAAAGCTACCTCTCCAACTGGACGTTTCCTGTCCGAGTGGGCACTACATTCTCCCGCACGTTTGTCCAAAAAACATGAGTGCCGCAAAGTGTTTTATTGAGTTTCACACTATTTATTGTCAAAATGAACTCCTAGCGCCTCGGTCTCTTACGAAACATGTTTTACTGCACATATGTCGATGATGTACAGGTCGGCTTTAAATGGTGTGACCTCTCCATGTGTGAACGCCAGCCTCAGTTAGGCCTGAACAACATCTTGAATTAGGTGGAAGAAAATGGGTTTAAACAGAACGCACGAAAAAGCACTTCCATCGTATTTTCTAGAAAGAGGGGCCTTCACCCCGACTTTGGCATCGACCTGCATGGTCGACGTCTGCCTGTAAAGACTGAACATAAGTTTCTGGGCACACTAATAGACTCAAAAGTGACCTTCGTACCACACATTAAGCATATCAAAAATGAGAGTCAAGAAACCATGAATATTTTGAACGTGTTATATCGAAATACATTGGGTAGTGACAAGAAGCGCTTGGTGAACTTTTGCAAAAGCCTCATTCAGACTGGATTAGACTATTGGGCCGTCGTTTATCAACCTGCAGCACCAAGTGCTTTAAAGGTGCTGAATCCTGTGCACCATTTGTGCGTCCAGCTTTGTAGGGGTACTTTTCACACTATCCCCATATAGAGCCTGTATTTGGATTAGAATTAATGGTTGCTCCACCTACGGAGATGTTACGTGCATTTTGTGTACTTTCTGAAGGTGAAACCAGACAAGCAACACCCATATCATCTCACGACTGATGATTTGTCAAATTATGGCTTGTTCCAGGACAGTCCTTTGTTTAGGCAGCCCTACTCGCTCCGTGTGAGGGGCCTCGCCGAAGAAACAGGCGTGTCACTTATCGAACAAAGTTTGATGTCTACCGCTGCATATCTGCCACAATGCCAATGGCAGCTCATTGACTGTGATGTCTCTTTCTTGGAAATCACGAAGCACATGCCACTTGCACACATTCATATATACTTCGTCCAACTACAGCATAAACACACATTCTCCGAGTTATTTACCAATTCCTAAAACCCCAACACTTCTGTAACATATGCAGCCGAAGGCCAATGCTTTTCAGAGGCCGGCGTTCTCCATCCTGATGCAAGTATTTTTACAGCAGAAAATTATGCAATTCTGGCGGTCGTAAAACGCATCAAACAGACAAAACTACAAAAAGCGGTAATATACACACATTCCCTAAGCGTGGTAGAAGACCTGAAAACTCCTAAAAACCACGAAAACCCCTTTCTAGTGTCGCTATACTCACTTTTATGCACTCTATAATCATCAAAACAGCATGACGTTGTTTGCTGGTTGCCAAAGCACCACGAAATACAAGGAAACGTTTTGGCAAACAAGCTGGCTGCATCCGCTAATGACACTGCTTTCAATGCATCAATACTAATCACTTCACTTGACTTGAAACTTTCTGTAAAACGAAGGCTAAGGGGTCATTGGCAGATCACGTGAGATAGACACACAGACAATCAACTGCATGCTATTAAGCCACAATTTTATAATTGGCCGCCACTATCAAAATCATGACCCACAGATGTAGTGCTTACAAGGTTAAGAACAGGGCACACACACTATACGCATTCATATCTTTTGTCTGCCAGCAATGCACCACTGTGTGAAAGATGTGGAGAACCACTTATTATTCTCCCCATCCTCGTCCAGTGCAATGAGTTAGATACTCTTAGAAAGCGCTTTTTACAACCCTACCGACAGCAGCTCCCCCTACACCCGGGGATGCTGATGGGTAGAAATACGCTGTTTAAACTTCCATCACTTTTCAGGTTTCTAAAAGATGTCCTTAGTTTTCACCCCATATTTCGAAATGATCCGTGGCTCGCCCACTGTACAGAGGTCGCGGCTGCGATGGCACTCTCCACCATCATAGTCATTAATGCACCTTCATGCGTTTAATGTCACCACCATATTTTTATTATTTTTTAGTTTTAACCAGCCTCAGAACGTGAAATTTTAGGTCCCGTTACAGCCGCGCAACACTATCAGTGTTCATATTCTGTTCACATTCTTTTAATAACGCACCATTGCTTTTCCCTCATCATCGTTCATGGCGCTCTTTGGCCATATTATGACCCTTGCGCCAATAAACACCATTTTTCATCATCAACTCTGAACTGGTCTTTTTCAAGCGTGCCAATACAGCTACAAGTCTAGAATATGGTTGTGAACTGTATAAGCAAGTATTTAAATTTAGGGAGGCAAAATGTTTTTATCAATGGTAAGTCATCCTGAGAAATAATGTGTCCTCGGGAGAGCCTCAAGGGTCAGTCTTGAGTCCGCTACTACTCTTCATCTACATAAACAACATTCGTTCCGGTATTTTATCACATATCAAATTATTTGCCGACGACTGTGTTTCGTACAGACTCATACATAGCTCTCATGATTGCACTACTCTTGAAAACGATCTTCACACAGTTTCTGAATGCTGTTGAAAGTGGCGTATATTCAATAATGCAAAAAAAACAGTGCATATGTGTTCCTCCAGAAAAAAGCCACAACATGACTCATTTTAAACTGTAATGTCAACTAGGCTGCTAACAGTTTGTGGAGTATCTTGGTGTATATTTTACACTGGACCTTTTCTGGAGCTGTCACATCAATCACGTCACAAGTAAAGCAGGACGTGTGTTAGGTTTTCTGCGCAAAAACGCAAGTAAGTTACCACTTGATGCCAAGAATCAACTATATATGACTAACATTCGATCTGTCTTAGATTACGCTTGCGCTGTGTGGGATCTGTGGAAGGCATGCGATGTGTGTAATTTAGAAAGGATTCAAAACATGGTTGTTAGGTTTGTCTGCTCAAATTTTACCAGAACTTTCCGTGTTTTAAAAGCAAAAATTAAAAGCTTGGTTGGGGACTTCTAGACAAGTGAAGCGAATATCTGAGGGTGAAACTTTTACACAACATATTTCATAGCTGTAGAGGTCTGAACCTCTCACGATACTTTTGCAAACCAGACTAAGTTTCATGGGCGATGTGCGAGCGATGCACTGGCGTTCCTTTCATTAGCGCTTTTACTCTAGGTTGCAGTAGAACACACCATCGAAAGGAATATAGGGGAAAAGGAAACGCATATGATTTGCTTCAAGCCAGAAAACTGTAGCACAAACCCTTTGGTAATGAAAAAGGATAACCCACCCTCGGCGGGACTCGAACCCGCAATCCCCGGTTTAGGAGACCGATGCCTTATCCGTTAGGCCACGAGGGCGATGTGCGAGCGATGCACTGGCGTTCCTTTCATTAGCGCTTTTACTCTAGGTTGCAGTAGAACACACCATCGAAAGGAATATAGGGGAAAAGGAAACGCATATGATTTGCTTCAAGCCAGAAAACTGTAGCACAAACCCTTTGGTAATGAAAAAGGATAACCCACCCTCGGCGGGACTCGAACCCGCAATCCCCGGTTTAGGAGACCGATGCCTTATCCGTTAGGCCACGAGGGCGATGTGCGAGCGATGCACTGGCGTTCCTTTCATTAGCGCTTTTACTCTAGGTTGCAGTAGAACACACCATCGAAAGGAATATAGGGGAAAAGGAAACGCATATGATTTGCTTCAAGCCAGAAAACTGTAGCACAAACCCTTTGGTAATGAAAAAGGATAACCCACCCTCGGCGGGACTCGAACCCGCAATCCCCGGTTTAGGAGACCGATGCCTTATCCGTTAGGCCACGAGGGCGATGTGCGAGCGATGCACTGGCGTTCCTTTCATTAGCGCTTTTACTCTAGGTTGCAGTAGAACACACCATCGAAAGGAATATAGGGGAAAAGGAAACGCATATGATTTGCTTCAAGCAAGAAAACTGTAGCACAAACCCTTTGGTAATGAAAAAGGATAACCCACCCTCGGCGGGACTCGAACCCGCAATCCCCGGTTTAGGAGACCGATGCCTTATTCGTTAGGCCACGAGGGCGATGTGCGAGCGATGCACTGGCGTTCCTTTCATTAGCGCTTTTACTCTAGGTTGCAGTAGAACACACCATCGAAAGGAATATAGGGGAAAAGGAAACGCATATGATTTGCTTCAAGCCAGAAAACTGTAGCACAAACCCTTTGGTAATGAAAAAGGATAACCCACCCTCGGCGGGACTCGAACCCGCAATCCCCGGTTTAGGAGACCGATGCCTTATCCGTTAGGCCACGAGGGCGATGTGCGAGCGATGCACTGGCGTTCCTTTCATTAGCGCTTTTACTCTAGGTTGCAGTAGAACACACCATCGAAAGGAATATAGGGGAAAAGGAAACGCATATGATTTGCTTCAAGCAAGAAAACTGTAGCAGAAACCCTTTGTTAATGAAAAAGGATAACCCACCCTCGGCGGGACTCGAACCCGCAATCCCCGGTTTAGGAGACCGATGCCTTATCCGTTAGGCCACGAGGGCGATGTGCGAGCGATGCACTGGCGTTCCTTTCATTAGCGCTTTTACTCTAGGTTGCAGTAGAACACACCATCGAAAGGAATATAGGGGAGTCGAGTGGAATTCTCCGGTCCTGCTGAAAATCATAATATAGTGCAAAAAGAGAGAACAGGTCACACAAAACCACACACCATATAATTTTAAGCAAGCAATAAACTAGCCCAAAAACAAGCCCTTCTGCAGAACAACCCCGGTTACTTGGGCAATAGTAAGGGTCATAAGTAATGTTTGTCTAAGCATGGTAATAAGGCTATACCAGTTTATAGTGTAAAAAAATATGAATATGCCACAATGGGCAATTTAATGGTGCATTGAAAGTACAGTAGACCTAAACGGGTGGAAGTGTTGTATGTAGTGTAGTGTCGGTACATTTGAGAAAAACAAGACAAATATTTTGCATCCTCGAATTTATTTATATGATTACTATAACTTACTGAATTCTTTACCTATTTGTTAACTGTAAGTTAAAACATAAAGCAAAATACCATAAAGAGTACTGACACAAAATTTTGTGGCTAATATAGCCTGCGACATTGATTCCCTTGAACGTACATATATCTACAAATTGGATGAACAATTATAGCTCAGACGGCCAATTATATGAATATTAAAGTTTGCGTGCCTGATCCAGTGCTATATGCCGCATCTCGCATCATTGAATCACTGAAAGTGACCTGAAGCTGAGTCCCAACTTCCAGGTGCCACCATTGTTGCTGAGCTCAGAGTTGGCACAGCTACATTATTGACATCATAGTCGTTATTGCCTTTTGGCCACACTTGTGCTAGCAGGCTACTATTCAGCGACTGCTGTGTTCATGCCTAATGTAAACATGTGGAACGTGAGGATGCCTCAAGAAAATCTTTGCACCCGAACGAGAACGATCAACTTGACGACGACATTGTGCTGCATATGCAGCAGCAAAACAATGTGAGCACATAACGCAGGCAGCACAGAAGTGCGTCAGTGTTCTGTGTGTAAGAAGGAAGAAGAACAATACGCCATGGTGGGCCATCTCTTAAGCCAGAAGCGCCGAGCGGGAGCTGTTTGCCCCAGCGCCTTGATTACTGTGTCGGTTGTCACCGTCCACTTTCAATATTGATAGACCTGCTGTGCAAGTGCTACTTACACCTGGAAGCCCCGTTTTATGTGTACCATTTAGCACACTAGTTGGCATTTGTTGCATTCCGTGGCTCGTGTTCTTAGAGCTGTGCCAAGCTAAAACTAGTCTGTAATAAACAGACAGCAATTGTCCATCTGTCCCAAGCTGCAGCAAGCAATCCACCACATTGTGACTTATAGGCTGTCAACAATGTTAATATTGCAAGACAAAAATTTGCGTCAGTACCTCTTTAAGCAATAATCACTAGCCACAACCTCCAAATTTCTCGCTGTCAAAACCCCGTTCAGGGGCACTTGTTTGTCCTCTTGATGCACAAATACTCCAATGCGGGGCTACTATGAGGCTCTTGTTCTGAAGCTGAAGGACACTCCACAGGAGCTTTGTAGCCTCCTTGCATTACGACCGCAGCCAAGCCCACTGCTCCTTCTTCTGCCTCTCAAATGAACCTGCAGGGGAAAAATGTCTCGGTGATCCTTCTTTCTTGTGTGTGGGAGTTAACATCGTTACACTCACCCTCAAATTGTTGCTTTAACACTTAGAACTTACTAGCATAACTACTTCAAAAAATGAAGTTTCAATAGTGAAAATTGATCCGCGAGGTTTCACAATTTTGAATTCAAACAGCTAAATAGAAGGTCTCACAGAAGAAAATGTGTGGAGCTCTAGGCACGTGCATGAGTTATGATCTGTGGCCTTAGCACAGCATTTAGAAAGGCACAAGTCTTTTCTACTGAGAACGAAAAATGTGGTAAAAATTTGAAGTAAACAATAAGTAGGAGTACGCAAATATTCATATTTTTGAATATCTTTTGAATAATATTTGCTATTTGATTCAATTCGTACGGCAAATTTTGCCATTTGAACTATTAAAACTTACCAGAGACAAAAAATAGGGTCAAAGTCTGACTGAAAGGGACCCTCCAAATTTTTAATATGTTTCACCTCATCACACTCGTATTGCATGAAAGCTGAATTTCTGGCTCTGCTACGGTCGCAAATGTACTGACTCTAGAAAAGGCTGATTCTAACAAGGAGAAGATAGGTGTGGCAGAGACAAGGGCTTACTTATACTGCTTTTTGACCTGAAATTTGACCAACTCTTTGGCTGCATGAAATCGTGCATATGAACACATCTGTGCATATATAAATTCAATTGTGCATTGCCTTATTCTTTATAAGGCAACTAGGAAACGCTACCCTACCAACACTTATCAATTTTGCGAAAAGGAAGACTTTCATCCTATAAGAATAAACTTTGGAAGCCTCTCCAACTTTTTCTAGAATTTCACAAATAGTATTTGAAAAAATTCTAGAAGTATTCGAGAAATTTTACAAAAATATTCAATTTGCACACACACTTCAATATTAGAATTCACTTTCTCACACATACTATAAAGTTCAAGAGAAGTGGGAAAACCAGAAATAGTTGAGCATTTTATCGCACACTCCTGCCACAGAGAATTATTCTTCTTGTTCTTCAAGCACTTTGATGATGTTGAAGCAGGCAAAACCATATAAAGCATAGCCAATTAAGGGCACACTTGCACCAGAGCGACCTTTTCCTCCTGTTCTTTGAGTGCCTTGACGGTAACACTTAATGTCCAGCAATTTAAGGGCCTCGATCATCTACTGTCATCACTTAAATCTTTTTCAAATTGTTCTTATATAGTGTAGCAGATGGCAGATATGCAGGAATTAGGCATGCTAAAATGGGCATTTCTTTCACAAATTCAGTATAGTATACAAAACACTCTCCATGAAGCAGTTTAAGTGGCCCAGCAACCCTTTTCGAGCATGGTCGGAAAATGCTGCCGAGGGTAGTCGAGGCACCTGAGAGCATGTGAGACAGACATGATGGGGCAACACGCAGCCTGTAATTCATAATTTATTATCAGTCACCTGAAAAACGCTGTTTCCCCTAAACAAATAAGGCTCCAAATTCAACTGACTGCGCTTCAAGTGCAATGTGTACAACCGCAACCGGAGGCTGCCTTATGCCCGTGCACATGTTCGTGATTACACTGAGAAGAAGCCCCATGTTTGAAGAAAAAAAAGGGGGGGGGGATAAAAGAGCTCAACTTCAGGACGCACGTTGATAAATAGGCATAGCTTCTTGTCCCCCAGTCATCCCCTCCTGCGTGGCTTTGTGTGAGCTCACTCGAACGAAAGGTGAAAGAAAGCACGTAAAGTATGTGACGAATTCCTGTAGCTCCGCTAGTATTTCGCAGATTGCAAAATTTTTTGCAACAGTCGATTTAGGATGAATTAAGTTTCTCTAATGAAGACATTTGATGATTACTTGGAAAGGCTTTTCAGGGCTTCTGCATTACATGGCAATGCGAACATGTGCCTGTAACTTGAAGGTAGGAACTCTTCAACCTGATATGGTTTTGTTATGGCACAACGAAGTCATTACAATTCCAGCTTCCAGTTTTAAATTTAGTCGACCTGTTCCAAAACTTTACCCACTGTACAAACCACACCTTTATATCAGTAAATTGTCCAAAAATGAAGAAAATACAATTATTATGTGAGCAAATACAGTACATGGATATAAAAAAGATAAGTGCAAGCTGCAGGAGTATAAATGGCATATTCAAGCTGTATGAGGAATGTCGTGGAACTGGTAGAGATGAGTATTAATGCATCAACAGCAAACAAAAATTTAAAAAAAGCAAAGCTGCCCACTTTATTATTTATGAGTGCCAGAACTGTAAGCGGCAGTCCCCCCCCCCCCCTTGGTGCTGCCCCCCAAAAAGCAAAAAAGTGGATAGTTAAGTCAGCCATAAAATAAGGTGCTTCCACACAAGCATGCAACCACAGCTGACACAAATGAGCACTTAAACAGCATTAAAAAAGAAGCCCCCAAGCATAGCCCCTAATGAGCCCTTTGCAGCTACACGAGCTATCAACAGCTGTTTCTCTGAAGCATGCATGCTCCTGCACCCTCCTCTGAAAGAAGGCACCGCGCAATAGCCAGCATGCTTCACACCAAATGCTGGTGCAAAAGCCCCCCCAAAAAATGAGAACTCAGGACACAATGTCATGTAGAAGCTGCTACAGTGCTATGAAAAAAGCATGCAAGAAACTTATTCATTTCAAGGCTTTGCCTTTGTTTTGCTATGCATGGATGAGTCATGTCAATATTCCTCGAACCAGGGTGCAAATGGCAACTATTGGCACCCTTGTTCAAGAATCATAGCAATTGAGAATCGAGATTAGCAGTAACCTCTTTTGGATTCAATCTCACTTAACTCTACAAAACAAAACGCTGGTTAAAGCAAATGTGAGTGCTCCCAAGAGTGAAGGGTTTTTGTGCTGTTAGTGACCAATGACCAAGTCTGGTGAGTCAACTTACGAGTCCGTTAAAATATGATTATCTTTTTCACCTATAGTTTCAGTGCTCCATAAAAGCAATATATTGCATAATAGGTGCTCCAGCTGGCACCTTGCAGTGTCTCGTGGCAGTGTAGCGGCCTCTCTCCACATGAAATCGCGCCTTGAGCTCTCAGTTTTCACAGCTCACACATATCTCAATGCACAAGCATTTGTGCACCGACTCAATATTTATAGCTGAGAGGCCAGAACTACAAGAGGGGGGGGGGGGAGTCGAGGTTCCTTGACATGCCCTCCTGTGAATTTCTTCCCGGGACATTCTCATAAAATATCTGAGGTGCCATCTCTTTGAATAGAGATTACCTTACTGGGTTGCAGTCACTATATAAAGGTGTGAGATTGAAAGGTTGTAACTGGAGCACCAATTATGCAACACATTGCTGTTAGGGAGCATTGAAACCATGTGTGGAAAAGATCATCAACTGGAGCACCAATTATGCAACACATTGCTGTTCAGGAGCATTGAAATCATGTGTGGAAAAGATCATCATATTTTAACGGACTCGGAAGTCTACTCACCAGACTTGTCAGACTTGCAATGAGCAGCGAGTCTGAGTCCACTAGTAAGGCCTAAGGAAAAAATATATTTCATGAGTGAGTGTGAATGATTCGCAGATTTCTTTTTAACCTATGCAGGGTGCTGCTCAATATAAGCACGCAGAGACAGGGTAAATGCAGAAGTGGTTCAGCTGGTAAGGCAATGTGTTATGATATAGAAGAGTTCTTCGGTTGTCCAGAGAAGTGTTACATTATTAAGTAGTACCATCGATCATCTTACATCGCTGCCGAGAAAAACACTGACCAGAAAAAATTTGAAACAATGCAGTGTGATGTTTTGCATACAAAACAGCTCCTAATAGCACCTTAATAGGGCATCAGTCAGTCTGTCTATGATGAAGATTTTATAAATGATGCTGTGCAGTCACTGAGGAGGTGTTTTGAAAGAGAGTCTCGACACTGAGGAGTAACAAGTATTCACCGACTGCAGCAGGGGAGCTCCTGGTCAATACTGCAGTCTACATGGAGGGACTAGTCGGGCTGGTGATGAAATCATTGCTTGAAGGATTGAATATTCTGGAGTGCCTGAGTTTCATGCTTGCGATGAGTAATACTTGATGATTGTCTCACCATCATTGTTAGACCCACTTGAGTTGTCCAGTGATTTAACTAGCCATTCATTTAGAATAAAATATTGCAATGGCAATTATATGGACACTTTCAACAGCTGCTACCATTGAACATAAGGGCGCAGTTATGAGTGCTGGTGCGTGCTATTTGGATAAATATCACTACACGGCTTGTTTACGTGGTGTGCTCTCAGCACTTTCTATTCGTTGAGACTACCGACAGCACAAAAACCCACTCACTCTCAGCAGCACTGACATTGACTTTAACCAGTGTTTCGTTTTGTGAAATGGAATCTGAAGAGTTAAGTGCTAATCTTTGTATAGCATTCCCATTTGCTCCTATTTCCTTCATTGCTTCGTGCTCGTAACAAAACTCTGAGCTAAGACTTATCTTTGGACCCCAACCAGCATTTGCTGGCGTGCTAAAACAGGGGTACAACAGCCGAAATAGTATTTGGAGCAATTTTTGGAGCAGCAAAATGTTACTTTTGGAGCACTAAATTCCAAGTTCGAAGCTGGTTATGGAAAAAAAGAACATGCATATTTATCATGACATAGCGAATTTGGAGCACTATAAAAAAGGTGGCTTACATTTAGAGAAAAAACATGTATAAACAATTCAACATAACCTAAATTATGTAGTGTGAGCATACTATTTATTACTATTTCAATGAACGTAGTATTTTGAACCACCTTGCTAAGGAACCAATGATAAAGTCCATATTAGCGTTTACTGCACCTGTTAAATCAATTGACAAACTCTGAGAATTTCAATATCAATCTGCCGATATTGTGAGCTTGAAATTTGGAAGATTCGTAAAAACGAGAAGTAGAGGTGGTGAAAAAAAAAATTGGCGCACAATTTAGTTTATTTCTGTAGAGAAGCATAAATGTCACACACTGCTTCAAATGATTGACAGTAGCTTATTTATACGTCAGTAATTATACTGGTACTCAGAATTTAATGGTGTACAAACGCATGAGTAACTGAGCAAGATGTGAAGTGTCCCAGTATCGCGAACAGCCCCTTGTAAATCTCAACACGCTTTTTCGCAGGCACCGGTCTAGTGCGGCAAAGGTGACTCAAGCAGCTTTAGAACGAAAGTCAACAAATTTTCTTACCGCTCACCACCCCCCTCCCACCCACCCTTTTCAGCATGGGGCTATGTGCCGCTTCGGCTACCTTGCAAGACGAGTTTGACCAGATAAAGTAACAACGGCGCATCCCCGTTGCCCCGGCGACGGTACTAGATATCTATCGCCAAGACCGTGGCAAGGACGCAGCTTCCAGCCAAAATTTGTTATTTGCCACTGCTAAGGTAATCAACACCGGCATTTACAGCACGTCGAAGCATTATTAAGCCATATCCGCGTTTCTGGCAAGAGAACTTACATTTTGCGCGAAGGGTTGGCGCAACACATTTTTGTTTTAAAGTTCTGCTATCCCGCCGATACGTATCTGTTGTGGTCAGCGGACCGATAGACATGCAGTGTTGTTACTTTATCAGGTCGATCATGTCTCACGAGCATAGGGTGGGTGGCTAGATTATTTTAGGTATATTCTAGGCAGTTTACTTCGGGTTTGCACGCTTTTAGTGATGGTGCAAAGCTGCAGGTGGCCGACACGGCCTGCATTGCTCAGCGCAATTAGTACACCTGAAAAAAATTGAGGCTTGCTGGGCATTTTGGCGCAGCGTGGTGCAAATTTAACAATTTCACTGGTTCGGCCCAGCTCGGTGCAACAATCGGGAATTGTATCAAATTGGCGCAATTGGCACAGCTGCTGCACCCCTGCTAAAAGGGCCTGATGTTAAACTGTTCAAGCTTTAGCAGTGCATTTTGGGGGATGTTAAGTCAGCCATTGGAGTCTACCCGGTCACTGCCTCCAATTAAGGGGTAGCGACAATAACTTTTCTGCTCTATGTATCTACTTTGCCATTATTGAATATGACAGCTCTGCGGGTGTATGTAAACACTGCCTTACTTCAGAGCACTGTGTTGATTAGAGAAGACCGGCAAGTCCCAGACTTCCACGTATTTTTTACCCTATTGTAATCATTTTTGAGCATGTAATGATAGCAAGCAGAAGTTTATACTAATTTGTTCAGAGCCTTGCGTTCTATTTACCGAACCAAAGTATGGTTTACTTTATTTAAAAAATGTGCAATTTTTTGCTCCTGTACATAATTTTGGACATTTTGCACACTTTCTTTAGGATCAAATGAAAGTTATTCTAAAGGATCAAGTTCAGTTCAGTACACCACCATGTGTTGCTTGAGTACGTACACAAACAATCAGCATGACATCTTTTGCCATTTTAAAATTATCATACTGACATAACAAAAAATGCCATTTCGAGAAGATGGAGTTCTACTTATGCAATAAAAATTGCACATTTTTTTTCTGTGCTGACTTATTTTTTTTACTGTGCCACCTTATCTAATTCACTGTGTCTGACTTCGGTAAATGCTTAAACAACACTAGTTGGACAGCCTTTTCTTTTTGCTAAAAAATGCTAAACTTCATGCTTTTCGTCAATTTAGAAAGAAAATAAGCTACAAATATACCATATATAAAAGGGCCATTTGCTTTCAGGTCGCTTTTTTCAGTTGATTAAAAAAAGATACGCAGGATGAGGACAATACTGTAATATCTCAAGCAAGCGCCCCAACATAAGCAAGTTCCATCCTCTCTCTTTCAAGATATTTAAAACATGTACGAACAACTGAGCAAGCACTCCCCCCCCTCCGCCTTTTTGCCATTTCTGTAGTTTCCTTCACTTCCTTTATTTAGAAGCGCAACGAGGTTGCAGAATCATAGTGAATTCATGCATATTTATTAAAGTGTATCAGTTTCGTTGGAAGCACATGCGATTTTTTCGCCATAATCTTGATTTTTTGATGCAAGACGGAGCAAGAACCCCGCCCCCCCCCTCCAAATCTCGTCACCTTCACCATAGTGGGAGCACTCGCTCAGGATTGCACGGTACACGAAAATTGTAGAAAAAGAATCTGCTTTCATATCTAGTAAACAATGAAAAAGTACTTTCTTCTAACGTTTGCTTACCCTGCTTCCTTCATACACAAAATTAATAACATAACCCTTACAAATATTATTTAGTTCTGTAGCAAGGGAATATGCTGCCCGCTGATATTGTGAACTGCTCTTCTGTCAAATTTATGAACAGAATTCAGAACTTATCTTAACACCTGTATACTATACAATGTGCATATTTCTTGCTCTTACTTGCTTTGTACATAAGTTCGATTTATTTTCCTCACATTTTTGTGTATTCAAGTTCAACCCATTCCTGCATTGGCCCGAGAAGGGGCCTGCAATATTGTAAAATAAAATAAAAATAAGCTACTTCGAAATTCACATAAACTTGGTTCCCTACACTGACAGACACACGTAGTTTCAACCCTGTTCAAGAAGCATGAAGTTGGCAGACTTGTCAATTATTCTGCCCATTGAAAACATCAGTGCTATTGAAAGCTAAATTTCCTAACAGTACACACTTGCCTGACAGCTTCTTCTTGAAGCATGTGAAGCCCTGTCAAGGTGAGGCATCATTGGGAAGGACTGTGGTAGCGGCTCAGAAGTTGTAATACTGGTTGTGATGCAGCAATGGCTGAAGTGAAATATAGGTCGTGGTGGTGGTAGCAGCAGCTGCAGTGTTTCTGCCGAAGGTGCCTGACCTGGAGGATATCACTAAAACCTAAGGGGTGACAGATAATAGGCATTAAGAAATCATGAAAAAGAATGTTCACTACATTATAGAAATTTGCAACTTAGAGTAATGGACAGCTGAGCTTGTTGGTAGAGATTTATGTTGGACTTCTGTGAACATAATAAGCGAGAAGCGTAGCATGTAAAGGGTGTGTCGTGGGTAGTACCTACATTCACAACATAGCTCAGGGGCTAAAGAGAGTGATAAACAGATACAACATAAATACATTATGGCCACCAATAGACTAGGTACTAGGCGAGATATAATGTCATGCTGAAAAACATCGAGAGGGGACAAGAAGCTGGACTCACATTTGTTTCGTAAACACACCAAAAATTTTGTTGATTACCATACAGGCGTAAAGTAACATGTTCCTTTTAGCTTCGGCCATACCTACATAGGGAAGATGGGCCACTGTTAACTATAGATGAATGAAAAAGAAGAGAGCGCGAACTACAGGCTCACCAAAAATTCTATCTTTAAATTGTCGAAGGTGTGTTGAAAGCACAGGCCGACCAAAAAAAAAGTGAAGCTCACTCAATCGCAAAATGTATTTGCACATATAGCTCATTCAGATTCTCATTTATGGCCCAATCCGAGTTTGACTGACTCGGCTTGTGAGGAAGTTTGCCGACCTATGGCTGAGAGGGGTTCTGAAGTCTGCCATTCCTTTCCTCCAAAGCCTCTATTTGTTGCTCAATCCACTCGTTCCATTGTAAAAATTTTCTCTTTCTGGAGGAGGCTCAATCAAACAAGCTTTTAATTGCCAGAGCCATCCTACAGGGCTCTTTTTCTTTCTTGAATCGCTGCCTTCTGCGACTTTTTTTTTGAAGGGGTGGGGGGGGGGCCTTGGGAGTGTATATAAAACCCAAAATTTTACCACTCAGTAGAGACGCTCTAAATGCCATAAAATCCAGAGTAAGCACTCCTAACAGAGCAAGCACCTCCCTACTTTCTTGCTAAATAGAGGTGCTAAATAAGTAGCCTCTTATCCTCTACCACCATCTTCACTGTTTTCATTTCCCGAGTGAATGCGAAATAAAGCCGTGTAGGCATGGGCATTCAAGAAAGTGCTTAAGTAGACGCACAGATGTGCATTTTTTATTCTCAGTGATTCTTCCACTTCCATGTTAAATATTGACCGATGACTGAGCAAGAGCCTACTCTTCAAACCTTGTCGAATTATCATTCACTCTCCAGGAGCACTTGCTGAGAATTTTTCGATAAACACAACATACTACAAAGTCTGTACTTTCCAGTTACACGTACCTCAAGACTAGAGTTGCAGTAACTACCTTACTAAGTCATATATTACTTCATAGGTAGCCATGAATATTCACTTGAATATCATACTGTCTGCTGTGTTGCTGACTGCAACAGCTGCATGTGCTCCTTAATTTATAACTATGCAATAATTGCACATCATATTTGCAGACTGATGTTTATGCAGTGATTTAGCCACATGAATTTATGCAAATCATTACAAAATTAACTGCTTCATGAACGTAACAAACATAGAGTCAGCATGAGTATAACTTGAGAAGCTTGCTTTGGCATGTTGACACTCCGGAGATACATTTCAGCTCATAAAATACAATGCCTATATTTTTCAAAGTCAAACTGGCCTCCGAATAAAAAGCAATTAAAATTTCATGATGCAACGCATATGTGTTGTACGATTTCTTTAGTGTGCCTGTCAATCTTATGAGGTCACAGCTTTAAGTTCTTGACGCAAAACCCATGTAAGCTTGCCTCGGATAAGTGTGAAATGTGTGCTAGAATTCAATTTCAGGGTGCTCAGCAGTGCAGTGCAGCTGAAATTCATCGAATATTGTGCAATGTGTACAGCACCACTTTCAATACATGACAGCAAGGCACTGCAATAGTGTAGGAAATTAGAAGCATGATGTACAATATTTACAATGCAAACTGACTGGGAATGAAGCAAGTGTAAAACTATGATTTTGTTGACTGAACGGATCAGATAATTCGGTAAAATCATGGGGTCAGAATTTTTGGGCTGAGTAATTCATTTCCCAAAATATTGCAGTCAGCTCAATACAGCACAGCTGGTATACCATGGTTGGACACAGAGTGAGACTCTAGTGCTGCAAACTGCGTGCAGTCAGTTCCGAAAATGCTGACTGGTCATGAAAACAAAACGATAAACGGGTGCCATTTTGACATTTCTCTGGCACTACCATGATGTACTCCAGAACTGAAGGTGCAATACAAACAGAAGCATTCCGATAAGCGCAAAGAAATTCAAGTGAACCTTCTCCAAGAAGAAGTGCATGGCTGCTGTGTTTGGGGAGATAAATGGTGGTGTTTCCTTGATAAAATAGGTGAGGCTTAAACCCACAAAGACTCATGAGATTAGCCATCTGCATCGGCTCCTAGTTAAAGATATTCGTGACACGCTGTTTCGCTGGCCACGCTTTTGGAGACGTAGACAGGGCTTTTCTTTCAATTGTGTTGAAATCTAGTCATTTGCACAACCATAGTCGGCTGTGCAGCTGTCGAAAATAGTGTTAAACGGGAAAAAATGTTCAGATTTCCTTTGAACAAAGATAGAAAATTGAAGGAAATTTTGTGGAGAGACATGGTGAGTGGTATATGTCTAGCGTAAGGTGAGTAATATTTATCGGCAATCCTGCATGGATGGTTTCGTTTGACACATTCGGTATTTATGTACAGGCGCTCCAAGCAAAGATCCATGGCAGGTTGACTACGTGCCATCAACATATTGGCACGTCGAAAGAGAATCTAAGGCGCCAAGACTGAAGTACAAAAGTCGTTTGGATGTGTAGTTTTCATCAGCACAACCACAATCACTATCTACACAGCTACGACAAGCATACGGCATTTGTTTTAAAATGCACGGCCGCTATGCAACGTGCAGCCAGCTCTGAGCTTGATACAGAAAACAGCAAGACAGAGCAGCCAACAGCCACACGATATCATGCCAGGGGTGACACCGTGGAATCCACGGCACCAATTGCAGTGATGTACACACAATTAGTAGTGGTTAAGAAGGCGACGACTTCGTACCAGTTGGAAAAAATGATGTGTCAGTAATGCTATGTAGACAAGAAAGGGCGCTCCACTATTCTATATATAGAACAGGTATACAATGTGTTGCTAGTGATTTCAACTGTTCCTCCAAGCATTCATTACGTAGTAAATTTATTCATACCTGATCTGGTACACATGCGAGCAGGACAGGTAACAAGGCTTAACAAACACGGTGCCTGACTGTGAGGTGAGCATCGCCTATACCAGCTTGTTCACAAAAACGATGCAATGCCGAAACGCCTAAGAAGCTCGACTTTACTAAATAAAAGTCGATGTCATTCATGAACATTTTACCAGGCCGTCACCGCTGAACACGTAGTTTTAGTAACATATGATACTCATTGCACATGGTGAACGTTGATACAAGATACTATATATCCAACAATCTGAGACAGCGACAGAGTGTTTCAATTGCAAATGCAAAAACAGCTGAGCGCCCTCACTGAGGCAAACACGCACAAATAAGCACATTAGTCGGTGATGTGCATTATTATGCAAGTGTAAAATTAGTTGAAAGACGTGACAACCAAGGCCACGCCACTTAAAAGAAAACACATAATTGTGATAGCACATACAGTCGGTTGTTTGCCACTTCAAATGAAAATATTATTTGGCAATCACAGCACATGCTTCTCTTTTGTGGTCAGTCGTAGGTGCGGCCATGCTATTGTGTGCCAGAAATTTGCAGCATAGGCGTCGGGTTACCATGAAGAAAGCGAGTGACACGGATAAACGCCAATACTCAAGGAGTGATGCAGCACGCAGAGAGCCATTGAAATGGTAGCTGGTGCAGATGGCATGAATCCCATGAGCATTTGCAAGTTTATGCCTCACTTATTCATGGGACATGGCATGACCCTCACTGCAGTATTGTTGGTCTAACTCTCAAATGTCTACAGAGCGCAATTAAGAATAAGCAAAGAGAGACATAAGACACTGTCTTTTTTTTCATGACAACAAGGGGCCACAGAGGAAGCAGCGGGAAGTTCAGTCGCCCAACACCATACAGACTCAACTTAGCTATCTCTGATTGCCATATTTTTGCTAACATGAAATGCTGGCTAGGAGGCCTGTGCTTTCACCCGGTCCTGTTCTTCGCTCTGCTGCTTGATGCAGACTCGCTTACTGAACTTCTAGGCGGAGAGTAAAGGAATTTGCAAGGTAGACAGTTCTGATGAAGCCCTTGATCAACATTTGTTGTGCTGAATACTAAATCACTGAGACTCTTACATTACTAAGTCAGAAGTGTGGTTGCTAACTATTAGTGCTGTTCTTTTTCTTTGTAAGAATCATCCCGGCAAAACTGACGTATTTACGTGTGGTGTCAGTATTGTTACTAATTATTTCTGTACCATTCTCCTTTCTTGTAATTCCACTGCAGCTTGGGCTATGCTAGGCTGCAGTATTGTGAATAAATAAATTAATGAGTTGGTGCTACACACTGTCAAATGTCTGAATCAAAATGGCAAATATGTACAGATGTAGCTGGTATATGTACCTAAACATTTCAAATTAAGCAGTCTTCATTTTCGCTCTGGTTACTACTTCACGACCGAACAGAACTTGAAAAAAAAAATTGCAACATAGAATGAGTGACCCTTGCCTAGCCAATTAGCACAAATGTACATGAATGAGCGACTATTGTATAGATGTGCGGCTTGTGAAAGCAACCAGGACATTGGAAGTTAGCATTTTGTGTATGTTGTTAAAATAAGTTTTACTATTAAACCACATTTACCTTCCAAGTTCTGACGTTCCTTTCACAGTCGTCACTCTGGTAGAAAAGATTGTGTTGCACGGCGAGTCGTTTCTTCTCCATCTGCACGAGGTCAGTAAAATAGTTTAATCAGAGAACACATAAAGTTGGAGAGCAGGCTAATATAAATAACCACACAAATGAAAACGTAGAATGTGTGACTATTACATGCGAACAATAAATAAATGCAATGTAGTGCAGGTTTGCCATCAGGAATAGCGACGTCGACTTGTTCATATATTAATAACTCTACCAGTGTCACACCGGACATTTCCAGCCCCATCAGGGCCGACCCGAATGCGGTTTTTGATCGCGATCAACAGTGCCAGCTACAACTTAGGTCACTGTGCAGCCGCACATAATACATTTTGATCCAGATCGGTCATGATTGCGATCGAAAGATCCCATGGGACACGAGCGCGCGGTATCAGGTGCAGCATGCCAACATACACAACACACGGATAAAATGTGCCACATAAAAAAATAAAACACACACGCACTCAAACATGTTTTCGTTGTGCCCTCCTTTGTTCGCCTAAACGCACGCCAGCGAAAACGTCATGGAAAATAAAATGACACTCACCTCAAAGAAGGTGGACATCCCTGTAATAGCAGCTCTTCTTGATGTCCTTACCCGGCTCACTTTGCCGATAATGGCCTTTTTTGCCATATCGGCAACGCTCAGCGATATGAAGCACTTCTCGAGGTTGTCCACAACGGCGCGGTAACCGTCTCCGCAAATGACGAACGTGACTTTTGGTGCACCCCGCATTTCAAATGACTTCTCATGGTTTTACTGAACCACATCTGTTTCACACCTGCCGCACAGTTCGAAGAGGCATAGAGGCTGCACACCGGAAACGTTTAAATCCGGTAGCACAAGACAAGCAACAAACCCCTTCGCACAACCTGCAAGCGCCATATTGACGACGAATGACTCCGAAATGGGCTTGTCTTGGCCGCTTGTCGTTAACCGACTCTCCCGCAGTTACAATGAAAAAAAAAAACTCGAAGCTGGCGAGAAAGAGAAAACTCATTGACACAATTTCAAATTCATAAACTCACGTTTTTTGCGCTCATAAAAAAGCATGTAGTAAGTTTGATTGGTCTCAATAGATTTTTTTTTCACGCTACCAAAAATTTGTATTTTGGCTTCCGTAGTGCGGCTGTCAGGTGGTGTTGACTTATAGCTCGTAAACATCCGGTCGCGCAAAAATGCAAATGGCAGTTAAGCATTCTGCGATGATCCCGTTGATTCTCATCGACGCAGTAACAAACTGGACCTACCTACAGCGGAGAGCATGTGGAAAAAAAAAGCTTTTTTGAACTTCACTAAGCTTCCCAGCTGATTATTGTTCAGCAGCATGCCGTGACGGCATACGTTAACTGGCGTACATAAGCATACATAATCGCCAAAAGAACGCGACCAGTACACCCAACTTCGAGGAGACCAACAGAAAAAAAACACATAAAAAATAAAATTCGTCCGTGTTAATCTAGATTAACGACGAAAGCATAAAGCGCAGATCTGCGAGATGTTGACTATTTTTTGTTCAATACACAGAGTAATGGTAGAGATATTCTCGCCTGGGCCCTGTAATTAGTGTGTGGTGTTGTTTAGAATTTTTTCACGAACCGTAAGTGTTACATAGATGAGTATTCAGCTGACCTTACTGTATCTGTAAGCATTAATATGTTCTTTATTTTGTATATGCATATGCCAGAATTCAGCGTAATAGTGTAAAAACAGCTGAGCTGAGGAGAATTATCTTTGGCTAAGTTGTAAATTATGCGTAAAGCTCTGTTTTGAATAAGGTGGAGCTTCTTTAAAGTGCTGCTAGTAGGAAGAACAATTAAAACGTGAGACAGCTTAACGCACGAGACTGGCCTGCACATCCCTCAGCAACTTTTATGTTAACCAAACTTCTAGAATTTTACATGGCTAGCACATTTTTTATGTTTCCAGAGCTGCAAGTCACTGATTCCTGTCATAGCGCATGCTTCACCCCGTGGCCAAAAAGTGATCCCTCTCGTATTAGCCACGACAATTTCTAGGGTACTTTTTCCAGTCACGCTCCATTTTTACTAACCAAAAATTCTACGAAGATTACGATAGTACTTAACGCACATTCAACGCGCAGCTTCTTGTTTAAGCAATGCTAACTGCAGCAACATGCACTCCGCAGTTGTAGAAACATAACATTAATTCGCTACATGTTGCCACTAAAACTGCCGGTGCTCAAGCTTCACGCACACCACTATGTGCATTCAAGGAGCCGCGAACTAAGCGGAACGCCTACAGCCACTTCAGGACAATCGAAGCCTGCCACACTGCATGCGCACAAACTTCATTCATAAGGAATGAAAGCGAGGAGTGGGGAGACAGCCTGTGTGACTGAGGAAGCAAACGAGGCTGCAGTCGCTCTTGATATCTACAGACTCCGCGCTTACTATCTCGTCTTCGATCTATCGGTTACCCCTCCAACGCAGACAGCGAAGCCGCATGACCGAGGAGCACACGCCTTGAGATCAGCTCTCTCACACAACTGTATTATCGGTGCCATAAGTGCATGGTCATCGGCAGGATTCTCTCTTGAGGGGTGAAAATGGCTGGTGTAGGGCGAAAGCACTGCCATAGCTTGGGTGGGTGCAAGTGCTAGTGAGGCTTGAGGGGGACAACTACCCAATTTTTTCCCCTTACTGACACCCATGCATAAGTGTGCAAAACAAAATGAGTAATATATACTAACAGTCTTGTTAATAATAAGTTAAACAAGAAACAAACCAGTATGATTCTCTATGTGACTCCTAGCTGGCATAGGATCCAGTGTTTCTCATGAGTGCTAATCAATATTAACATGCTGATGTCAAAGTGACGCATAAGAATTCACAAGTTATAAGACTCAATTGCCATCATATTACGGAAATTCAAGCTTGACACAAAGTATTTCTTGGTTTTGTTTTATGAGTGTAATACTTCCTTAAAGTAAATAAAAAGGGCTAACACTAGACACTTCTCTTCAATTCTTTGAAGAATGAATTCTCTCTGCAGTTACACTACACCAACGTTTTCTTTAAACCATGCTTGCATGGCACTGCAAGATTACGTCACTCAATAAAATTAGAGAGATGTCTTCAAATGACGTTTTCTAGGTCTTTAAAGAAAACTCAAAACAGGCAAGCAGAAAATGCGCAACTTTGTGTCACACAATTACTCAGATAACATATTTCAAACAATGCAAATTCGTGCACCACATCATTCGAACTGAAGAGCTAAAGGTCAAAATACTCATGTCTTGCAAACAAAAGTGGCTCAAGTCGTTGTTTTGAGCTTCCATGCATTGCTTTGAATGGTTTATGAGTGTGTTTGGTGGCACAAGCTTTCTTCTTCCTGAAACTTGGCTGGGCTATCACAGAGAAGGCGCACAATAGCATATGATTCTCCACGCTATGTTTTGTGCACTTCCATCTGAACCATTGAAAATGGCTTGTTGCACGCTTACGTGTACAGCATCATCCCCATTGGACAGCTATTTGTAACAATACTCATGTCACAGCACATGAGCATCTTGTGCACAAAGCAAAGCGTGGAGCATTATTTGCTATTGTGCACCTTCTCTGTGATAGCACGGCCATGCGTCAGGAACAAGAAAGTTTGTGCCACTAAACACTCTTGTCAACTATTTTAAGCAATGAGTGGAAGCTCAAAACAACAACTTGAGCCACTCTTCTTAGCAAGACATAAGTACCGTGACCATTAGCTGTTCAGTTGGGATGATGCGGTACATGAATCCGTACAACAAGCTGTTTTCAAGGGTTCAGATAGAAGCACACAAAACAAAGTGTGGAAAATTATTTCCTCTTGTCCACCTTCTCAGTGATAGACACAGCCAAGTATCACAGACAAGAATTCTTGTGCCACAATAACATTCTCATGAACCATTTAAAGCAATACGTGGAAACTCAAAATGAAAAATTGAGCCTCATTTGTTTGCAAGACAGGAGTACCATTGCGAATAGCTGTCCGATGGGCATGATGCTGTACATGCAAGCATATAACAAGACGTTTCGAAAGGTTCAGATGGAAGCGCACAAAACAAAGCGTGGAGAATTATTTCCTCTTGTCCACATTCTGAGTGAGAAACACAGCCAAGTATCACAGACGAGCATTCTTGTGCCACAAAAACACTCTCATGAACCATTTCAAGCATTACCTGAAACTCAAAATGAAAAATTGAGCCCCTTTTGTTTGCAAGACATAAGTACCATTGCGAAAAACTGTCCAATGGGCATGATGCTTTACATGCAAGCATATAACAAGACGTTTTGAAAGGTTCAGATGGAAGCGCACAAAACAAAGCGTGGAGAATTATTTCTTCTTGTCCACCTTCTGAGTGATAAACACAGCCAACTATCACAGACAAGCATTCTTGTGCCACAAAAACACTCTCATGAACCATTTCAAGCAATACCTGGAAACTCAAAATGAAAAATTGAGCCCATTTTGTTTGCAAGACATGAGTACCGTTGCAAATAGCTGTCCAATCGGCATGATGCTGTACATGCAAGCATACAACAAGCCGTTTTGAAAGTTTCAGATAGAAGCGCACTAAACAAAGCGTGGAGAATTATTTCCTTTGTCCACCTTCTGAGTGATAAACACTGCCAAGTATCACAGACAAGAATTCTTGTGCCACAATAACATTCTCATCAACCATTTAAAGCAATACGTGGAAACTCAAAATGAAAAATTGAGCCCCTTTTGTTTGCAAGACATGAGTACCGTTACAAATAGCTGTCCAATCGGCATGATGCTGTACATGCAAGCATATAACAAGACGTTTTGAAAGGTTCAGATGGAAGCGCACAAAACAAAGCGTGGAGAATTATTTCCTCTTGTCCACCTTCTGAGTGATAAACACAGCCAAGTATCACAGACGAGCATTCTTGTGCCACAAAAACACTCTCATGAACCATTTCAAGCAATACGTGGAAACTCAAAATGAAAAATTGAGCCCCTTTTGTTTGCAAGACAGGAGTACCATTGCGAATAGCTGTCCGATGGGCATGATGCTGTACATGCAAGCATATAACAAGACGTTTCGAAAGGTTCAGATGGAAGCGCACAAAACAAAGCGTGGAGAATTATTTCCTCTTGTCCACATTCTGAGTGAGAAACACAGCCAAGTATCACAGACGAGCATTCTTGTGCCACAAAAACACTCTCATGAACCATTTCAAGCATTACCTGAAACTCAAAATGAAAAAATGAGCCCCTTTTGTTTGCAAGACATAAGTACCATTGCGAAAAACTGTCCAATGGGCATGATGCTTTACATGCAAGCATATAACAAGACGTTTCGAAAGGTTCAGATGGAAGCGCACAAAACAAAGCGTGGAGAATTATTTCCTCTTGTCCACATTCTGAGTGAGAAACACAGCCAAGTATCACAGACGAGCATTCTTTTGCCACAAAAACACTCTCATGAACCATTTCAAGCATTACCTGGAAACTCAAAAGGAAAAATTGAGCCCCTTTTGTTTGCAAGACAGGAGTACCATTGCGAATAGCTGTCCGATGGGCATGATGCTGTACATGCAAGCATATAACAAGACGTTTCGAAAGGTTCAGATGGAAGCGCACAAAACAAAGCGTGGAGAATTATTTCCTCTTGTCCACATTCTGAGTGAGAAACACAGCCAAGTATCACAGACGAGCATTCTTGTGCCACAAAAACACTCTCATGAACCATTTCAAGCATTACCTGGAAACTCAAAATGAAAAATTGAGCCCCTTTTGTTTGCAAGACATAAGTACCATTGCGAAAAACTGTCCAATGGGCATGATGCTTTACATGCAAGCATATAACAAGACGTTTTGAAAGGTTCAGATGGAAGCGCACAAAACAAAGCGTGAAGAATTATTTCCTCTTGTCTACCTTCTGAGTGATAAACACAGTCAAGTATCACAGACAAGCATTCTTGTGCCACAAAAACACTCTCATGAACCATTTCAAGCAATACCTGGAAACTCAAAATGAAAAATTGAGCCCCTTTTGTTTGCAAGACATGAGTACCATTGCGAATAGCTGTCCAATGGGCATGATGCTGTACATGCAAGCATATAACAAGACGTTTTGAAAGGTTCAGATGGAAGCGCACAAAACAAAGCGTGGAGAATTATTTCTTCTTGTCCACCTTCTGAGTGATAAACACAGCCAACTATCACAGACAAGCATTCTTGTGCCAGAAAAACACTCTCATGAACCATTTCAAGCAATACCTGGAAACTCAAAATGAAAAACTGAGCCCCTTTTGTTTGCAAGACATGAGTACCATTGCGAATAGCTGTCCAATGGGCATGATGCTGTACATGCAAGCATATAACAAGACGTTTTGAAAGGTTCAGATGGAAGCGCACAAAACAAAGCGTGGAGAATTATTTCTTCTTGTCCACCTTCTGAGTGATAAACACAGCCAACTATCACAGACAAGCATTCTTGTGCCACAAAAACACTCTCATGAACCATTTAAAGCAATACGTGGAAACTCAAAATGAAAAATTGAGCCCCTTTTGTTTGCAAGACATGAGTACCGTTACAAATAGCTGTCCAATCGGCATGATGCTGTACATGCAAGCATATAACAAGACGTTTTGAAAGGTTCAGATGGAAGCGCACAAAAGAAAGCCTGGAGAATTATTTTCTCTTGTCCACCTTCTGAGTGATAAACACAGCCAAGTATCACAGACAAGCATTCTTGTGCCACAAAAACACTCTCATGAACCATCTTAAGCAATACATGGAAACTCAAAATGAAAAATTGAGCCCCTTTTATTTGCAAGACAAGAGTACTGTTACAAATAGCTGACCAATGGGGATGACGCTATACATGCAAGCATACAACAAGCCGTTTTGAAAGGTTCAGTCAAAAGCGCACAAAACAAATCGTGGAGAAATATTTGCTAATGTACACCTTCTCTGTGATAGCCCAGCCAAGTATCACGAAGAGGAAAACTTGTGCCACTAAACACTCTTGCCAACCTTTTCAAGTAGTGCATGGAAGCTCAAAACAACAACTTGAGCAACTCTTGTTTGCAAGATATGAGTATCGTGACCATTAGCTGTTGAGTTGGAACGATGTGATATATGAATGCGTACAACAAGAAGTTTTCAAAGGTTCAGATGAAAGCACACGAAACAAAATCTTGAGAACTATTTGCTCCTATTTAGCTTTTGAGCAATAAACACAGCCAAGTACATTTTACGAGCAAGCAAGCTTGTGCCACCCAAACACTTATTCAACTATTTAAAGTAATGTGTTGAAAGTTAAACTGTATATTTGAATCAATTTTGTTGTAAGACAGGAGTAGCATTAGAAATACTTAGTTGGCCAGTGGTGAAGATACTTTGATGCAGACGTACAATAAGCCGTTTTCAAAGGCTCAGATGGAAGCACACCAAACGAAATTTTATAATTATTTGCTCTTATTCTGATTCTGAGGAATAAACACAGTCAAGTACCGTTCACAAGTGAGCAAGCTTGTGCGAAGCCAACCAAACTCTCAGATCGACCGTTTTGAGCAGTGCATGGAAAATTGATCTGAATATTGGATGTAGTTTTCTTTCAACAATACCAGTATTGCAAAACCTTTTTAATGTGTTTGTATGTAATTAGTTTGTACTTGTACAGATTAAAGACTTAATAGATATCTTTCATTGTGTGTGTTTAGACCAGAGAGCGCAATTGCTATGTCATAACAGAGACGCCTTGCCTCTCGACTGTGTCTTGTGCACTTTTTCCTCGAGGTCCAAGCTTCGTAGAGCTCATTCGCACTCTTCCTTGGCAGTCCTGCATGGCCCTTTGTGCTTTGTGCCTTGGTTCAATGACAAAGCACGTGAGCGCGGCTTGGTATATCTCTCTGAATATAAGGATTAATTGTCTTTTATCTTCTTGTGTATGTTCATATAATAGAAAATTACTCACTCACTATTTTCTGTTAGAGATTTCTCATAGAAAGATTATTCATTGCACAAATACAACATTTAAAATATTCTTTTTTTTCATAAATTGAACAGCAATAATTGTGCAAATATAACACGTGTACAACTAAGGTGATCAAATGAAATAAAGTTTTTTGGTAATTATCTGATATACTTATCTGTTATACTTTTGCACATATTTGCATCTCAAGATATGAACTAGTTAAAATTGGTTATTTCTTGAGGTTGTGTACAGCCAACTAATGGAGCTGAAAAACTTAGTATTTTAGCCCTTTCAACACACAAAAAAAACAAAAATGTTATGCATGCCTAGGTATTTGGTCTAATAAGTTTACTGATGTACTACATTGACTATCAAGGTGGACATTGAGCCCTATCAAGTCCTATGTATGGCCCCCATTCAGCCCCATTAGCTCCTATATTTTGCTAGATGAGAGTCCTACATACCAAACCCATAATGCCTGTATAGCTCCTACATACCCCTATATGTCCTGCCCAGGTCCCATTCAGCTCCTACATACCACCATATAGCTCCTGTATAAGACCCATCTACCCCCATTCGGTTCCTGTACAGCTCCTGTATTAGCTCCTGTAACCCCTGTATTGAAGCATACGGATCCTGTATGGAATTATATAGGTTTTTTCAGTAGGGAATCCAAGAAGGTAACTGCGAAACACTTCAGAAACATGTTAAGTCACGTATTCAACATTCATGCGCTGAATTCAATGCAGCTCAATGCCTAATGGCCCAAACCACTTCCGCCCAAGCAAGCTGTTACCTCTTCTCTCCACTACCAACAAAGAAATTTTTGCCCTGTGGCCCGTGAATTTCACTTCAACACTTACGCGACCAACTACGGGTGAAGTTTCCTTTGACCAGTATACAAGCGTTGTGTACATTGCTTTCTCGCGAATGATCTAAAGGTGCCGTCACGCACAACTCAACACAATGCTCTAGAATTGATTTTCATGGGTACATTCTGCTCCTAAATCTGTACGTCTATCTTCTATTTTTCTTTTTGCTCAATCACTTGATGAACGGAAAATAATTCAGTCATTTCGTAAGCGCCCTTGCTTTTACCATCTTTTTTCTTCTGCTCCTCGAAAGTCTTTTTTTCATACTTTCTAACTTCGTATTTTGAACCACAGGCTTTTCCTGCATGTCCGATTTTTCTTCACTTGAAACATGCCGCCTTTCTGAAACGGCATAAATGTGGAGCGTGCTTACTTTTGCAGCGGTAACAACTGGAACCTTCTGCCGTGGTTTCTTCTTTCATTCGCTTGGCTTGAATTAGGCCCAGGCTCTATTTTGTCTCGTCTAGTCCCTGGTTGCGTATGTCTCGTCGCTGTTGCGCTGTAGCTTCAGCGGTCACAGCCATGTCGTACGCGACCTGGAACGTAAGGTTCTGCTCGGCAAGAAGTCTTTCCTTGACTGCTTAATTTTCGATGCCGCACTCAAAACTATCCCGCATAACGATGTTTAACGGTAACTGCTTGTCACCAAACCCGCAGTTTTAGGTTAGCTTCCGCAGAGCGGTGACGTTGTCTGACACCGATTCATCACCAGCCTGGTTACTTCTGTAGGCATAAACCTTGCGTCCAGCTCGGAAGGCATCGGGTGCAGGTGCTAGCGAACGGCCGTATTAATTTCGTCGTAGCTTGCTGTGGTCGGTCTTACCGGCTTCGCCACGGTTACAATGAGCCTTTACGCTACTTCGTTGCAGCAACTCAAAACATCTCTTTTCTGCTCATTCATTGTTATCTAGTTCGCGACGCAAAACATTTCCAAGCGCTAGACATACTCATTCCAAGACGCGTCCGTGCCAAGACAATACTCGCCGGTTTTGCCGACAGCCATCCCGCCTTCTTCGACGGCGGCCTCGCCAGGCTGGTTTGCCTCGTCGTCAATAAACTTCATAAGTCGGACCCTCCACTGGGAACTTTCACCTTCACAGGTCAGGTCTGGCACAGTCTCTTTTATGCTTCTAATTCACTGAGAGTGAATCTCTGAAGCACTTCTTTTTGAAATGTACGAGATTTAAAACTCAAAAGAAAGACTACATTCTAAAAAAAAGGGAGCGAGAATGGAGAAACGGGCTTCGTTCCTCCTTCAGCGCAGCGACTTCCTCCCTTTCGGGCGCTTTACCCGTCGCACCCTCTCGCGGCAAGGACCAAAGTAGCAACGTTCCTCCTTCAGCGTTCAAGTTTCTCCTCAATCACGGGGGTCTTGCTCGCGCGTATGCGCACGCCAAGCCTATAGCCGGCCGCGGCCAGTCGCGAGTGATTACTTTTACCTAAGATTGTTGTAAGCAATGCAGGAGTGACGTTTTCTTTTGTTTTATTAGTGTAGAGTAAAAGCCTCTCTTTTTTTTATCGTCAGGCACTCGCACGATGCTCCGCACACTTCCATGTGTGTCTCGTGTTGTTTCATACTACCAATTTGTCACGAATACAAGGAGCTCTGCTTCCCAAGCAGTCTTGCTTTATCGATTACCTTAGAGTGTAAAAAAATAATGATTTTTTTCGGTGTCGACATACTTGTTAAGCCCACAAATTTTTAGTTTTGCTCGGCACCAACAGCACTCATGAATTCAACGAGGCGCGTAAAAAAGCATCACACTTAATTTTTCATCATTCTAGGAAACCTGATACCACTCTACAACCCATGCGTGAAAGTACGATCATGTACAATTGATAGAGTTATACGTGCCACTACCGCCATATGGATGTTCTTTGCAGTTTACCCCCATTCGAATATGGCCGCCGTGGCCGGAAGTCGAACCTTCCGCCAGCATAG
>NW_023607192.1:0-37283 GCF_013339725.1 Rhipicephalus microplus
GCCCGGTGTCCAGGAGGAGCTGCTTTGTTGAAACTTGCTCGTGCGAAGTAGGCGAGAAACGCTGGTCATAGCAACGCAGTGTAACCAGCAATGCTTTTTAGGGGTGAAGCTCCTTTAGCCGTGGGTCGTGCGTCCGCGATGTACGTAGTAGTCGTCATCGTAGCAGTAGTAGTAGTAGCAGTAGCAGTAGTGCGTCATAGTAGTACGTAGCCACCGCGATGGCCGGATTAGAGGAGCGGTACGCGTGCACAAATTTGAGTTTAGGAGGCAGCCCGCGCATGGTAATCAAGAAGATAGTTGTTTCTGATGAAATAACCTATGGAGGCGCGTATCAGGGACTTATTCTTCAATAAAATATGCCTTAAATTTGATTCTCACTAAACAAAACTAGTATCAAAAGAACACACTTTGAGTACTACCTGACCAGAATGGGCTGCCATGCTAAACTCACGGGGCGCAATCTTTTTAGTCTTGCAAGGTTTGGCCTGCTGTGCAATTAACTAGAGGTTGTGAAAGATTGGAACTAGACACGAAGTGCAGTCCGTAAGAAAGTGCAGGCGTCCCTTACCGAAAGGCCATACATGGCACCTATATAGGTTACATGTGGCCACATATAAGCATATATGTTAGCATATGTGGCCACATATAAGCATATATGTCAGCATGTGTGGCTTCAGTTTACCATATATGGATGTATATCTGGCGAGCTCGGTTCATGCATGGGATTACATACAGCCATATATGACACGGGTGGCCTTATAAAGAGTCAAATCCGGCCTTATAAGGTATGCCACACCATATATAACATATCAAGTGGATCCTTATATGTGTAAGTGCTCCTTATAAGGGATGAACCACGTATTTTTTTTTATCACAATGATCACACACTTTTATGCAGATTGTAATATATAACAAATTGTACACAAAGGTGACCTGCTTATTTTTAACACAACGAGAGTAATATTTATACACATTGTTTCTGCCATGCAAAAAAAACAAAATTTCAGGTCAGCTTTCTGAACATGATAGTTGCAACTACGCATGCATTCGTGTAATTTACTTTAAATTTCCTGTGGAATATAGGTTTGAAACAATACTTTACAATCAATACGATGTAAATAACTTTTACGAGAGAAGACATGTTTAAAAAAGGAATCGTGTCAGGTCACAAAACGCATTGAATATGCGAACCCTCGCTGTTATTATAGAGCAATTTTATCTAGTAATATGTAAAAACAAAATGCATGCAACTTATATTGTTCACATTATTGCATTGTTCGGAGTGGCAGCAAGAAATATTATTTCGATTCATTTTTAGCTTCCACATTGGTGGACAAAACTGCTGATTATTTCAAGGTTTTGATGGCTTCATGCTCCTTTCATATAACAAGATTTCAGTTAATCCTGTTGACCCCTCCCCCTTCTGCTATTGCTCTCAGCGGCGATTTACCATAATTCCATGCACAGTGAAATGTTTAGGAGAATATCTTCAAAAACAAAAAAAAGAACTTATGTGAAATGTGAATGCAACTTGCAGGCACTATTATGAATAATTCAAGATGAAATTTGTACTAATTTATTGCTAAAGTACATCTTGCGTTTCCTTTGGCTACGCATAATGTTCTTGGCTGTGCACATAGTAAATTAATCGAAAATTTATGATTGCACTAGTAAACAATTATTTGGTGTAATGTTTGCAAGCGTCAAATAAATCTCACGTCATGCACAAATACGTTACTAAAGGTGCAACTTACTCACGCGTAATATACATTTATTGGACCATGTATTGAAATTCTGAAGATTTATAGCAACGTTCAACTAGGCTGCCGAGTTCACAAAACTTCTATTTGGTGTGGGTGTGTCATTACTTGGTCGAGGTCACTAGTGCACACGTGCCATCATCAGGATTACCTTAAACGTTGCCTTCCGAATACAATTAGTATGACGCAGTTTTGCAGGCTGGCTTGATGCCTAAGCCAAACTCTACTTATGTAAACAGCCCCTTGGTGTGCAGGCGCGTAATAAGTAATACTGCTTGCGAACATAAGCTTTCAACACAAACAGTGTGGTGCATTTACCCAAAAAATATATGCCAGTACATATCCACCAAACTGCACAGTTACACACTTGCGTATAAAGATTCATGGGCACCCTGACACTAGCATTTCCTTCATTTGGCCAGATATTTTCAGCCATGTCAGAATGATATGAGTGTGTTATTGTTATTTTACTATTATTAATATTATATTATAATTATTATTATTATTATTATTATTGTTGTTGTATCTCACAAAACGTCTACGTTTCAATTCCACACTGCTCTCAAAACTGTGTCGTTATGTAAGGTTTATGAGATCAGGGACCTTATTGTTCTTTTTGATAGCATGGTGAATTTTTTTCTACTTGCATTACACGTGCTGCCATGCTAGGCCTTCGTTCTTTCCCAGTTGGAAGAATATCTCTCGATAATCCAGTCCTCCTACAGCATTCTACAAATTGTACACTGCAATATATTGTGCTCAACTTGAGTACATAAGCATAACTGGTCTGGAATGGCCTTGCTAAATCCAGCAGTAACGCCACTGGGTCAGTTCAGAAAAATATTAAGCACTTACCCCAATCGTTTCACTAGAATCCTTTCGAGACTGCTAGAATATTATCTTTGCCATCACTAAACGGCTGACGAAATCGGGCTGAGCTGTTATTTCTTTACAAGCTATTGCAGGGTGAGATATCCTGCCCTATTTGGTTGTAAATATTTTCAACCTCCGCGTAAGTTATCTAGAAAGAATCGACCGTTGCATGTACCGGCCAGCTTCTTCCAACACTCTCTCCTTCACAGAATACTGAGTCTCTCTAATGTCAATTTTCTTGATTCGTTATTATTTTTTGATAGGCTACACTCATTTTTTGTCAGTGAGGGCTGCCCTGTCCTAACGTAAAATTGCACATGCACAGATTCTTCCTTTTTACGTCTTTCAGGAAGCTTTCTGCACGGTTGTGTATTTTCCACATTATTTTTCCGTCCCATTTTATGAATATTTACTCTTTCATTTGTTGTTTCCATTATATCTTGATTTGTTTTCGAGTGCTAATTTTTGCTCTTTTTATTGGTTTGCTTTTCTGTAGACAGTCTGTATTGTATTGTTCCTTATTTTTGTTTAATTTTTTCCCGTGCCAGCACGAAAGACCCTATGGTTATTCCTGGATACGTTCAAAATGAATGATTAGTTATTGGTTGATTAAGTATTATTGTTATTATTATTATTATTGTGAATGCTAGAGAAGTAAGAAGAAAATCTGGTTGGAACGTGTCTTGGTAGCCAGCGTACATGAAGCAGTGATTTCAGCTCAACGATATGCCTGTCTCAAAGCTCCTGCACCTGCAGCTTTCTGAGCCCAGGGGAGGAAGTTGAGGTCCATTGTCCAAAAAAGTCGCTTGACTGCACTGCAGCATTGACAAGTTTGCAAGGGGTGCGCACAATAAAAAATACGGAAAAGGGCGCCAGTCGGAGGGGTGCAAAATTCGGAGAACATTGTTCGAAGAAGTGCACGTAGGTGCCGTGAAGCCCTGCCGTGGCCCACAGCATGCAGTCGACCCAGCAGGAAAAAAATGCCGCTGTTCATTTCAAGTATAGACGAAAAAAATAGTTTGCGCAAACATTCAGTCTTATCGTAGTAATCTTGCGTGAATAAGTGTTAAAAAAGAAAAGTCGTCGCCATTAAGCTCAGAAATATTTCATTCCAGGAAAAAGCGCGTAAATTTTTGATCTCAAGAAGTATTGTATGTTTCATTGTCAATCCTGCACTGTATCCATCCGTGCCATTGTTGCTTTTTCGATCTCCAGAGTCATGGGTGCACTGCTGGTCAAGTTTGTCCCTTTTCATTCTTCTTGCTCTTCTTTCGTGTTCAACCACTGCTCCAATATACACAAGATAATCGCGCTGCTCTCAGGAATCAACTTCGCTATGCGTGTTGAAATTGTGGACGGACGTGGAAATGTTTTTGTGTGCGTGTGCGTGTGTACGCCGCTGGATTGGCGATCGTCAACTGTTCGTTCGAAGAAAAGTGGACACACATGCCTGCCAAAAGCAATATGAATGGACGTAGTGGCTTTGAATTGTGATTAGGTTATCAGGATTAACAGGTTTCTGAAAGACAAATCTCGGTAAAGTGGTAAGGTAAGTTCATCATTTTCATTATCGTCGCACGTTGGTCGTAAATATTATGACAACTCAGAAAACATAGCGCATTGCATGTTTCTTGAGTAATAGCTTCATAATAATCGTGGTTATGTCAATAGGCTGTTTTGTTTAGGCGACACGATCACACTTTCTTTTTTAATCTCATGCAGACCATGCTCTATTTAATCGAAAACACTACAGCAGTAAAATATGGGTTTCGAGCTATTGTACTTTTCATAAGTAAATGGTGTATATATAGTTGTCTTGTATTTTTCTTATTTAAACGCTGGAGGAATTACCAAGGGTAAACTACAACTTGCGCAAATAAAATAAAAACAGTTGCATATCTCCAACTCCAAGGGTGTCATGAGATTTATGAGCACGCGTTTGAATTTACCTTGTGTTTGAAATTGTCTTTCTTCGTCTACGTTGTCCTTGTTTTTATATGTACGCGTGTTTTGATAAGGACAGGCATTGAAAATTTTTTGCTAGTTTAGTTTGGTTCTTCAAAGCAGGGTGCAATCCTCACGGATCGAAACAGAAAAACTTGAGAATAGTTCATAATTTTGTTTCTGCCATCTACAATTCGGGTGATATAAGTGTAAATTTCACTAGAATGCATACATCACAGGCAACATTATCGTTACCAATGTCGCCACATTGCGTGGTTATCTTGGAGAACTGCGCATACCCGCATACGTAGGTACATAAAATAATGTGATGTCACATTTTAATCAGTGAGCACAGTATATAGTTTTAAGCAAGTGGAAAAATAATCTGGTCCGATGCATCAGGGCTTGCTACTGTTCGAAAAAAGCTGGGGGACCATTAAGCTCTGTTTTTAGAGCTGAACGCGATAGCATTATCCTGCTTCTTGTGCGTCATTCAATCACTCAGTGTGTGCTTTTTATTGTATGATACTACATGAGCAATTTTAAATGCGGAATATTACTGTGTAGTTCAGAGAGATTAAAGTGCCTTAATGAATGTTTTGCATATGGCTGAATTTTGTTTAAAAGGGGGGTAGCATAGTTTAAAGCACGAGCGATATTATGTTATTATGAAGTTCTGCGAAAAATTGAAATAAAAACGGAAGACACTAGGACACAGCACTCACTGACAACTAAAACTTTGCTGAAGAAAACAGACATACATATGCGGTTACATTCATATATGGGTATATAAGGATATATGCATATCAGGTTGTATAGTGCCCATATATCACAACGTCAGAAATTGGGCATATCACATAATATGAGGCCCATATATGGGAATTCCATATAAAGTCTGATATGCCCGATTCCTGACGTAGTCATATGTGAGGATTTTTAGATAGGTTCATATAGAAGATTTTTATAGGGGTGCCAGTGCTCTAGTCCAGTTTTGCCGCCTCTCGTTTTGTTTTCGGTGTGTCCGCTGGATGGTGGTTTTTCTGTATAGTGAATATATTATAAAAACATGCGAGAAGGTGGTGCTTGGGGAGTTCACTAGATACACGAATGGATGGACAGATGCACGGATGAAGGGACAGATAAAATAACGAACGATAGGACGGATGGGTTAATGTATTCACGGATGAGTGCATGGATGAACAGACAGATGGATGGACGGATCGACACAAATATGCACGGATGTTGGTGGTTCTTGAAGTGATCAGGAGATTGACGGATGAATGAAAGATGCACGGACTGAGAGACAGACAGGTGCACGGACGGATGTATGGACGAATGAATGAACGGACGTACAAAGGCACAGATGACTGCACAGATGGACGTATGCTCAGATGGACGGAAGCAAGAACGAACGAACGGACGGAAGCGCGGACGGACTGACGGATGCTTCGCTTCATTCATCATCATGCACTCCGTGGATATGCTGGGATGATTTTCTTAACAGATTCTAACATGTGTAGTGAAATCGTGTTTGTAGTCAGGCCACCAAACAACCAACGCATACCTAGCCTGACCGAAGTCTTATACGCTGTCAGCTAGCATTTCATACAGTTGCTTAACGTGCGTAGAACGCACTAAATATTTGAATAGTTTGTTGCAGATTTTTTTTATTGTGCGTGTGCCGTTTTGAGTTTCTGTAGAAGTTAAACCGAGGTATTTAAACAACACAACAACTAGAATACCTACACTGTAGTTACTATTGTAAGATAGTAGCAGCGTTGTGGTCGCAACGGCGTTTATCAGGCCGAATCGCCTGATCAACGCTTCGAACGAAGAAGACGCTTTTCGTGATGATGATTATATACAGATGAAGAAGATGACGGCCAAACGCTATTAATATTGTTACAAGTGCCTGTGTTTATTTACAGATGAGGTGAAATGGCGTTGTGAAATAGCAGCGTACTTCAGAGACAGGCCTAAAACGCTTCCACCTAACCACCCAATTCAGGTCTCTCCACTACTCTTCTTCTTCTTCGCGCCCCGTAGGCTTGCACATCTCTGTTTCATTTCCCCCGGCGGCAGACGAAGCTCGCCGAGCGAGTTAAACAGGCCTATGATGGTACTGCTTGAGGCGGGCTACGTGAACAATTTGCGCAGTGCGCGAACGCCGGTTATTGGCTGTGACTCGGGCAACAACGTAATTCACGTCACTGAGTCGAGTGACTATCATGAATGGGCCGGAATAGTTCGATAGAAACTTCCGGTACAATCCTTTTTTACGGACAGGAGTCCACAGCCACACGTAGTACCAGGAGAAAACTCTACGGGGATATGCTTGGCATCGTAGCGACTCTTGCTGTGTTCTTGCGAAGACAATGCTCGAAGGCGCGCTAGTTGACGTGCTTCTTCAGCGCTACACAACGTCTGAGCGATAGACAGATCTTCCTGATGCGAGAAAGGTAATAGAGTGTCTAGAAAACTCTGTGGATTTCGTGCGTAAAGCAGAAAGAAGGGCGAATGTACAGTCACTTCATACTTGGCGGTGTTATACGCGTAAGTAACAAACGGTAAGACGGCGTCCCAGTTCCTGTGGTCACCATCAACGTATATCGATAGCATATTCGTGAGAGTTCAATTTGTTCTCTCAGTGAGACCGTTAGTTTGCAGATGGTAAGGGGTGGAGTGGCGATAAGAGGAGCCACAGAGGCGCAAAATTTCTTCAACCACATCGGCCATAAATTGTCTTCCACGGTCACTGATGACAACCCGTGGAGCACCGTGACGCAGTATGACGCGCTGTAACAAAAAAGAAGAAACAGCGGCTGCTGTGGCCGATGTTAGTGCGTCCGTTTCCGTATAACGCGTTAAATAATCCACGCACACTATAACATATCGGTGGCCCGATGGGGTCTTAGGAAGAGGTCCGAGCAAATCGATGCCGACTTTTTCAAAAGGGGATGTCGGTGGAGGGATGGGCTGCAAATAACCTGCCGGGGCAGTGGTGGATCGCTTGTAGCGCTGACATATAGCGCAGCTGGTGACGTACTGTTTTGTGGTCTTCCACAATTTCGGCCAGTAGAACCTCTCACGTAGTCGATGTAGCGTACGTGTGAAGCCGAGATGACCGGATGTTATGTCATCGTGCACAGAAGGAAGGACGACCTGGCGCAGGCTTTCCGGCACCACCAGAAGCAAGGGGAGGCCATCGGCTGAATAGTTTCTTTTACAGCAAGCGATTTGAAATTTTAAAGTGCTTGTCGACGGAGTTATGTGCAGCTTCGAGCAAGGGTTTCAGGGTAGGGTCGCGCTGCTGCCCACGTTTGATGCTGCTGGTATCTGTGTAGTCGGACGAGACAGAAAGTAAATAGTCATCAATGTCATTGTCGTCAGCATTGGTGTGTACTGAAGGAAGGCGGGATAAGCAGTCGGCATCTGTGTGACATCGTCCGCTCTCATAGGTAACAGAAAAGCTGTACTCTTGGAGGCGCAACGCCCAACGAGCCAGCCGGCCAGACGGGTCACAAAGTCCCACAAGCCAGCATAGTGAGTGGTGATCGGTCACTATTGTGAACTCGCGGCCATGTAGATACGGTCGGAAATTCTGAATGGCGAAGACGACTGCTAAACACTCGAGCTCGGTGACGGTGTAGTTCTTCTCTGCTCGGGTCAGTGTCCGACTGGCATATGCTACGACGTGCTGGCGGCTGTTGCAGAGTTGGACCAGCACAGCACGAACACCTGGCCCACTAGCATCAATATGAATTTCAGTCAAAGCATCAGGATCAAAATGCTTTAGGATGGGTCCTGAAGTCAGTAAAAACTTTAGCTGTTGAAATGCAGCCTCACATTTATCATCCCACAAGTACAGTGTGTCTTTATGAAGAAGGGACGTCAGTGGTGAGGCAAGTTGTGCGAAGTTCTTAATAGAACGGCGGAAATATGAGCACAGACCCAGAAAACTTTGCAGGTCCTTCACTGTTCGGTGGTTCAAAGTTGCGAACCACTGCGGTCTTCTGTGGGTCTGGTCGCACGCCTTCTTTATCCACGAGAAAGCCTAATACGAGGGCTTGACGTTCTCCAAAATGACACTTCTTTGAGTTTAAAAAAACAAGGCCAGCTTCGCGTAAGCATTCAAACACAAGCGACAAGCAGTGATTATACTCTTGAAAAGTCTTGCCGTAGATAATCACGTCATCTAAATAGCACATGCAAATTTCCCTTTTTAGTCCACGGAGTACTGTATCCATAAATCTCTTGAATGTCGCTGGAGCATTGCACAAACCAAAGGACATAACGTTGAAATCAAAGATGCCATCTGGTGTTACGAAGGCCGTCTTCTTTTTATCTGCGGGATGCATAGGAATTTGCCAATACCCAGAACGCAAGTCAACAGAAGAAAAATAGGAGGCAGAATGCAGGCAGTCCACGGCGTCATCTATACGTGGCAAATGGTAGGCGTCTTTTTTGTGATGGCATTTAGGCGACGATAGTCTACGCAGAATCTCCATGAATTATCATTTTTCCTCACTAGAATGACAGGAGCTGCCCATGAACTAAACAATTCTTGTATGACGCCCTTCTTTAGCATGTCTTCAACTTGCTCAGCGATGACTTTCCTTTCAGAAGGCGATACGCGATAGGGCTTCTGGCGTATTGGTGGTGCTTGGCCTGTATAGATGCGGTGTTGCGTACGTGAAGACGGTGGCGTAACGGTAGACGTCTCGTCTTGGGCAAAGTCAAAGACTGGGGCGTAGCGTGCGATCACCTCCTGCAGCAGCGACCGTTCAGTTGATGGAAGTGACTTGTTAATCATACGGTAAATGCTGGCAGAATAGTCGGGGTACGAGTTGGGTGGGGTTTCTTTACATCCACCGATGGTTGGAGTGACCGTATGGTAAGAGTACTTTGCTCTTGAAAGCTTGCCAATTTAAGTCCTGCTGGCAGATATATGGGCTGCGTGGAAACGTTCACAGTCCACAATTCGGCACAACCATCGACGGTAAGCACGAGGCAACGAGGCACAATAACGTTTTTCTTAAGCGCGTTACTGAAGTTCGGCTTGGCTAAACCGTAGTAAGAACCCGCACAAGAACGCGAAGAGTTTACACGCACAAACATTGCGGTATGTGGGGCCAAGCGGACGTCTTCAGACACGAAAAACACTTTCAAGCAGTCATCAACGGTATCTTTTTCAATGAAGACGGCAACACGGGACGAAAAATAATCCCACCACTACCACAATCTAGAGTTGCACCATATTCCCGCAAAAATCTATACCTAGAATGACGTCGTGGGTTGCTCGTGCAAGCACCGTTAGTTCAGCTCGAAACGTTTGATTTCCTACAGAAAATAAAACAGAACAAACTCCAACCGGGCTCAACGTTTCTCCCCCTACGCCGGGGAACGTAGCACTCCGATTCCAACCAAACATTACTTTCGTCCCAAGGCGATTTTTAAAAGACATGCTCATTATGGAAACGGCTGCACCAGTATCAACTAGTGCAACAGTCCTCACATTGTCTACAAAAATACTCACTTTGTTCTCAATCATCACAACACAAGGGGGTCTTGCGGAAGATGATTTTTCGGCCTCGCCTCCTTTGGTCGCACCAGTTAGTTTCCCAGTGGTGGTGGCGTCCCCGAGCGGCGACGCGGAGACGGGGATCGCTCGGCAGTGTCTGAAATGAGGTGTTAGTAGAGGCTGGCATTTCAGATCATAAGTTAGTTTATATGGAAATAAAGCATACTACCTTGTGCTCAAGGACTGACAGCACAAATACGCATGTTCCAAATTTTGCCATAGAAGATGACACAAGCATTATTGATCACCTATCGCTATGTTTATATAGCTTCAGTTAGACGAATGACGTCAATGCAATGTGGGCTGAATTTAAAAATATAGTATTTCACTTCATTGGTAGGTTTACACAATTAAAAGCAAAAACGAAAGTAAACAGACTTCATGGATAACCCGTGAAATGAAACATATAAAAGAAAAATTAGCCGTGAATGAAAAAAGTTAAAAAAAGATCACAGTAAAATTTTCGCACTAAGCACTGCTTTGCACACGAAGCTGACTGCTGGTAAGAAAACCTTCTATGATGTTACGTTGACTATTTTTATAAAGGATGACCCATACAGTTTTTGGCGCCATTTGTCACAAGATAACGAGGGTCCTAGAGACATTGTCGTTAATGATGAACGCTTGACGGATTTCTTTCGTATTGCAACTTGCTTTAATGAATTTTTCCATTATGTGTTTACTGACAGTTCTGCAAATGATTTTTCACTCTTTACTCTACGATCCCCGTACATTTCAACAATGCTTGAAATAAAGGTGCCATATGAAGGTATTGGAGCACTTTTGCTTAATATTAAAAATAAGAAATCCCTAGGTCCTGATGGTATACCAAATGTGTTTTTACGCAGGTATTCAGAATAATTAGGCCGCTATCTTGAGATTATATTTAGGGCATCGCTAGTGAAGAAACGAATCCCAGTTAATTATCTAGTTGCAAAAGTTGTTCCTGCACGCAAATCAGGTGGTAAGTAAGACATAGGAAACTACCGGCCCATTTCATTAACGTGCGTGTACTGCAAGCTCCTGGAGTCCCTAAAATCAAAATCAGTCTGCGGTTACCTTGAAAACAAGAGGGCGTTTTTTTCTAATCAGCACGGCTTTCGACAGAACCTATCCACTGTTACACAATTGGGAGAAACAATTATTGACTTTTTGACTGCACTAAATAACCGAAAGCAGATCGACGCTATATGTTTAGATTTATCGAAGGCTTTTAACCGGGTTGTGCAAACCAACCTAAAAAATGAAATAATTGAAATGAATAGAAATTATGAAGTTGTAGCCCCTCATACCTTACAGGTCGGACACAATACGTTAAAATAAACGGCAAGAAATCAGATCTGCTAAACATAACTTCAGGCGTACTACAGCGATTTGTTTTGGGACCCCTGCTTTTTTGATTTACACAAATCATATTGCTAATGACGTCAGTGTCGGCGTTACCGTGAGGTTGTTCATAGATGATTGCGTATTATGCCGTGAAATCAATAACCAGAATGATCAGGCGTCACTTAAGCAAGCTCTTAGAGCCGTACAAAGATGAGCCACTAATCCTCAAAAGAAAATCAATGAATCCAGGTCAGTTATGCTCCGAGTTACGAATTGAAAAAAAAACATGCACTTCAATGTAAATATGACATGAATTCCACACTTTTAAACGAAGCTGACTCGATAAAATACCTAGGCTTAGTCATATAAAATTTCTTAAGAGGGAAACCACAAGTGAATAGCATCTGTGCAGCTGCAAAAAAGTTATGGTTCCTTCGTCGCAAACTAAAGCTAGCAACACCATCCGTTAAACTGCTTCTATATTTGACCTACGTAAGGTCAACGTTAGAATAGGCCAGTGCAGTGTGGGACCCCTTCCAGTCGGGGTTAATAAGTCGAAAGAAAAACTACAGAGAAAATCCGCAAGACTAATTTTATCACGTTATTCACGAAGCGACTCCGTTTATGAAATGCTTTGGTTGCTTGAATTGCCTACGCAGGGTCATCGCCGCAAAGTAAGTCGACCTAATTTTCTTTTTTAGTTATCAAAATGACACCGTAATATTGAAAAGAAATCCTATTTTGTTCCCAGGCATTCCTGCAGTGTCATATCATGCAAACAATTTTGAAATCCATTCCTATATGCAATCCTGATGCGTACGCGTATTCCTTTTTTCCATGAACGATAAAACAATGGAATCAGTTGCAAGTGCCGGTACTGAATTGGAAGAGCATAGAAAGCTTTGAAAAGTGCATTAAAAACATGTCGTGAAGATTGAGTGTTGCTGTGGTATTGTACATATATTGCCATGTTCTTCGAAAATACATTGCGTCGTTTTTCATATTGCATACTATATAACCAATACAATAAATGTACGTAAGTTTTATTAACAAACTCTAAATATTTTTCTTTGTGTATTTTTGATAATACTGTCTTCATTACAACACACTGTACTTGTTTTTGCTTTGTGTTTACTGTACCCACCCTGTTACGGCCATAACGGTCAAGAGTATTTGAAAATAAATAAATAAATCACCTAGAATTGATTTGGAGCTCCTGTGAATCATTTTGTAGCTTTCGACTGCCTGTGATAAGCGATATTGAAAAGCAATGTCTATCATGGTATCTGCAGTAGCATCGTAGTGAATAGTGTGTTTTATAATTTTCCAATCAATATTTAGCAGAATAAATTTCCCTGCCAAGCTTCTTCGGGCACCTGTGTTTGCGTAAGTTGCCATATATTTTCTTAGCTTATAGATAATATTGCTACATAGCCCTGTCAACGTCACGAAGCTCCGCAGTGGCCGCATCATCACGGGTCCTACCATGTCACAGGTTCAAGGTACATAGTCTGCACCACCAGCCTCTCCTGTGACTCCTACTTACGTTGTCCTACCTCCTGCTCGTGATCCTGGTGTATTTTCCGGACAGGATGGCCTTGACGTTGACAAGTGGCTCAACGTGTATGAACGCATCAGCGCCAGTTATAGGTGGGACCCAACACTCATCCTTGCCAACAAGCATTTTTACCTTGATGGCCCTCCGCGGGTGTGGTTTGAGACGCACGAAACCGACATTATCAGCTGGGACACTTTCAAAGAGAATATCCGTGACCTTTTTGGGAGCACCGCTGCAAGACAGATAACTGCGCGAAATCAGTTGGCTACTCGAGCACAGACGTCTACCAAATCCTACGTCGCGTATATTGACGACGTCATCACCATTTGTTGCCAGGTTGACGAACACATGCCCTAGCCTTAGAAGCTTTCGAATGTGCTTAAAGGCATCGACAACGATGCTTTCAACCTGCTTGTATACAATAACATCACCACCATTGACGAAATCATCAAAGAGTGCCGGCGATTAGAACAGACCAAGAGCCGCCGTATCACGCAGAGATTCACATGACTGCCCAACACGGCCGCAACTTCATCGTGTGAAGCCGCTCGCCAACCACCCACCTATGACCGCGTCACCCGAATTGTTCGTCGTGAGCTTGAAGCTGCCTCTCCTGCTGCTATTCAATAGCCTGTTTGTACAACTCATGCCACTGACCCATCGAGCCATTGGTAGTCTTAATTCAAGCTGTGGTGAGACAGGAATTTGATAATCTCGGTCTTCCGTCAGCGTGTCCTGTGACTCACCCTGAAGTTCGCCCATATCCTCAGGATCTTCTACATTATTGCCCTTCCGGAATCCTACGCAATGGCGAACCCCTGACGACCAGCCAATCTGCTTTTCGTGTCATCAACCTGGACATATTTCTCGTTATTCCCGTCGCCGCTGGTCTAACCCACCAAGTCAGAGGTACCCTATTTATATGTGCCCTACCACTTCTGGTCGTGCAGCCGCTACACCGTCCATCTTTTACTCACTGCCTTCTCACGAGCCTCTCCCCACTGACGCCCCTTCTTCCGGTCACCGCTACGCCGCCAATCCCGCTCACCACACCCTCGGAACTTTTCCTCGCCGAGCTTTTCTGAACGATCGCAGCAGGAAAACTAGATATTGCAGCTTCCGGAGGTGAAGCTGCAATACCAATGACGTTAGGAAACCCTCTACTGATGCTGCCCAATCATCAAAGTCTCATTGAAGTAAAAGTGGACTATAATCCTGTTACGGCCCTTATTGACACAGGCGCCCACCTATCTATTATGAGCGCACATCTACGCCGCCGTTTTCAGAGGATCATGACGCCCTCTACGACTCAAGCCATAAGTGTTGCTGATGGTGGCGCTATGGAAGTCGTCTAATATGCACTGCTCGTGTCAACAATGCTGGTCGTCAAGCCATAATCCTTTTTGCCGTTCTAGATCGTTGCCCCTATGACCTCATACTAGGCCTTGATTTCATCTCGGCACACTCGGCTTTACTTGACTGTTCTTCTGGCAAGCTCAGGCTGGATCTTCCCCTGCTCTCTGACGCCTGTGAAAAGCCCATCAGCCACTTGGATCTAACTTTTTTGTTCGCTTGCCGCCTCGAGCTGTGACATACGTCTGTCTCTCATCGACCCCTCCAGTTCCCGACGGAAACTACATCGTTACACTAATAACAGACGCACGAGTGACGCGCAGTGTTACAGTGCCGCAGCATACCATCGCCACCATCGTAGACAACTGTGTGTTTCTTCTGCTCCTAAATTTCGGCCTCATTCCTCAAGTGTTGCCCTGCCAGATGTCGATTGCTACACTCGCTGCCATAAAAGATGTTGACATAATCGTTGTAGCTGTAACTGTTCTGGAACAAGCCGAAGTCTCATGGTTACCCGGTTCTCCCGAGGTCATCTTTTAAAATATTATTGGACCAGACCTTTCGCCTGATCAAGCGACGCTCGCTGCCGCGTTTTGGCCTTCTACGGGGACATTTATGATATCTGTGATCATCGCTTGGGCCAGACTAATATTGTCAAGCACCGAATCAACACAGGTGACTCTGCGCCCATCCACCGTCGGCCTTACCGCGTGTCCGCATCAGAACAAGCAGTGGTTCAGAAGGAAGTGGACAACATTCTATTGAAAGGCATCATTGAACCATTGTCTAGCGCTCGGGCCTCCCCAGTGATCTTGATAAAGAAGAAGACGGCTCAGGGCGTTTCTGTATTGATTATCGGCACCTCAACAAAATATTCAAAAAGACGCGTATCCTCTTCCACGTATTGACGACACACTTGACTGTCTTCATGGCGCCACCATTTTTATTTCTCGACCTCTTATCTGGCTACTCGCAAATCGCTGTAGACGAAATGGATCGTGAGAAAACTACATTCGTTACCCCCGACGGCCTTTACCAATTCAAGGTCATGCCGATTGGTCTCTGCAACGCCCCAGCAACCTTCGAGAGAATGATGGACACTCTGCTTCAGGATTTATATGGGCGACGTGCTTGTGTTACTTAGATGACGTGATTACCTTCTCACCCACCTTCGCCACACACCTAGAACACCTTTCGACCATTCTATCCACAATCCGACATGCCGGCCTCCAGCTCAATTTTTCAAATTTTTGCTTCGGCCTTCTTCAAATTACTGTGTTGGGCCACCTTGTTGACGCTTCCGCTGTATGACCAGACCCGGCAAAGTACGGGTAGTAACGAACTTTCCCGTTCTGTGCTCTATTCATTGTTCGCAGTTTTCTGGGTCTATGCTCTTACTTTTGCTGGTTCGTAAAAGACTTTGCGGCACTCTTACACCCACTCACAGACCTTCTCAAACACGACGTCTCGTTTTGCTAGGGTCCTCTTCAAGCTGACGCTTACTCCCTACAAATCAACGCTCTAACGACACCACCGATACTTGCACATTCCGACCCAAATGCTCTTACAGAAGTGCGGACAGACATTAGCGGTCATGGCAAAGGCACAGTTTTGGCCCAAACTCAGCGGGGAACTGATCGTGTAGTTGCATACGGAAGTCGTCTCCTTTCAAAGTCGAAGCGTAACTACTCTATACCAGAACAAGAATGCCTTGCTCTTGCATGGGCTGTTTTGAAATTTCGCCCTTAATTCTACGGCCGCCCTTTCCTTGTCGTCACAGATCATCACGCCGTCTGTTGGCTTTCTTCACTGAAGTACCCTTCTGGACGACTTGGTCGTTGGGCGTTGCGTCTTCAGGAGTACTCCTACTCAGTGGCCTACAAGCCTGCTCGCCTCCATCTGGACGCCGATTGCTTGTCCCGCTACCCTGTTCACCAACCAGGTGAATCGGTCGGCGAGCCTGGCCCCAGCGTCATGTAAATGTCTAGGTTTCGTTAGATTGCTGACGAACAGTGTCGCGATCCTTCCTTGCGATCACTTATTGCCTGTCTGGAATCGGACGTGTCACTCCGCATGTTCGTTCTCCTAAATGGCACGCTGTACTACCGTAGCGTCCAGCCAGATGGCACTGAGCTACTTTTAGTTGTGCCTTACCATCTTCATTCAGTGGTCCTGCATGAACTTCACGACGAACCAAGTGCCAGCCACTTAGGTGTGCCTCACACGTACGACGACGTCCAGCGCCACTTCTTTTGGCGTGGTCTGCGCGCGGTTGGTTCGATGCTAATTGGCCTCCTGCGATAAGTGCCAACGTTGAAAACAACCTGCCGCACCCTGCTGAACTCCTTCACCCGATCTTCATCCCTACCCAACCTTTCTTCCGTGTTGGTGTAGACATCCTCGGATTGTCCCCTGAATCAAACACTGAGAACAAGTGAGTCGCTGTTGCTATAGACCATGCGACCTGGTTTGCCATCTTCAGAGCGCTCCTCACCAGCACTGCTACTGAAGTTGCCGACTTTTTGCTCCACGATGTATTTCTACATCATGGCGCTCCTCGACCATCGCTCACCAATCGTGGACGCACAGTTTTGTCACGCGTACTCGACGACCTTTTGCGCTCTTCCTCAACGCAACACAAACTGGCCACTTCCTACCATCCTAAAAAATGGCCTTACCGAACGCCTAAATGGCACCCTCGCGGACATGCTCTCGATGTATGTCTCATCTGACCACAATGACTGGGTTCTACTACTACCTCACGTGACGTTCGTCTATGAATTATCTCGTCATGATACAGCAAGTTATTCACCTTTTTATATGCTCTATGGCCGTAACCTTACCTTACCATTGGACACCCTCCGCCGAGCGAACACCTCCGCCGAGTGAATACGCACGTGATGCTATCACTCGTGCCGACCACGCACGTCAGTTTGCCCGCTCTAGGCTGTTGGCTTCACAAACGACCCAGAAGGCTCTCTACAACAGCAAGCATATTGATGTTGTGTTCTCACCTGGTTCTCTAGTTTTTTTTCTGGTACCCAGTTTGTCGTGTTGGATTGCCAGAGAAGTTGCTATCTCGGTACAAGGGACCTTTCCGTATCATACGACGGGTAAAGGACGTTACCTATGAGGTCATTTCAGTCTCCGATGCTAACCTGTCTGTAAACACCCCCAGTGACGTAGTCCACATCAGTAGGTTGAAACCATATCGCCCTCCTTCTGAATAACACGTATAAAGTGCGCCAAGTTGCTGCTTTTACAACTGGGGAGTAATGTTACGTAGATATCGCATGAAGGGTGAACCATTCTGTGATCGAAAGACGACGAAAACAACTGGTTTGCTCGCTCTGTGTGCTGCGCTCCAATTTTATCGGTATAAATACACTGCCAAATAGTCATGTCCCATCTCATTTTACGTAACAATATTTACTGAAGAATCAGGGAATCCATATAAAGCACCCAAACCAGGGTTACATCGATTGACCTTCGAACATTGAGCAATAGGCACATATGGTATTTTAAGTGCTTCTATTCCTTTTGAAACAAAACGCATACGCTACCTTCTTTCGAGCTGCGATCTCTTCTATATGCCCTAAAACCCCATAAAAGCATTGCGCTGACATTGATAAAATATGTTGAACAGGTTTCAGTTAGTAAAGCAAAGTCGCAATTCTGTGAGAGCAGGGCTTCTAGCTCACTAGTCTTAAATACGACTCTTCGCAATTAGTGTTGCGAATTTTAGGCGAGCACTCATTTGGCCTTTTTTGTGAGGTTCTGTTTTTGTTTCTATTGCTGTAATAATTGATTGATTGATATGTGGGGTTCAACGTCCCAAAACCACCATATGATCATGAGAGACGCCGTAGTGAAGGGCTCCGGAAATATTGACCACCTCTATTGCTGCAATACGATTACTTTTTTCCATCCCAGCTATACGTTACACCATCAAGTATTAGTTCTTGAACGAGCATATAACTTTCGCACCTTTGGCACTATGAGCACTTGATGTTATCTATAATTACCTTCTGATAGTTCTAACTCACTTTGAAAAATCTTAAGATATAATAGGTCACTATTCGTTATGTTTGTTGGATGCCTCGGTATATTTACCTTTTCTCGATTAACCAAGATTTTGATCACAATCTGCCGTACTAAGTTTTCAGCCTATTCACCTACTCCAAAAATAATTTCTATATAATCGAATAATAATCCATGCTTGTGTTGGAAACCTGTGTCGTTTACTGTCTTGGCTAGTGTTTCCGTAGTCTCGGTGCGTATCACATTTAGGCTATGCTTTATCAAATTATTCCTGCGTCCCCTGTTTTCAAACTTATCGAGTTTTGCTTCAAGTGTTTTACGTTGTTCCGAAAATTTCAAACTATCTTCCTCTAAATGCAGCTGACGAAGTTTTTATTGTCAATAACATTTTTCATCGCAATCAAGTCAGTCTGCTAGAGCAGACATTTTTTCGCTAAATGTCTGCTTGGGATACCGTAATAGCAACAGTTGCAGACTGCATTTTACCCAGGCCAGCCAACAAGGTACGCAACATATTGTTTTTTTCTAGGACTAGGATTTGATTCTATTTCTCTGCAAACTAGAAGATATTTTGTTAGATCACACATAAGGTCAAAAAAACTTTTCAACAAAGTGGGCAATGCAGCAACGGCAACACGTGGTCGTCTCTATGATAGCATGTGTCGGGAATATCACGAACATCCTGAAATATAAAGTGGAACGAATGGTTGATCATGTTGTTGCCGCCACTGCCGCCGCCGCCGCCGCCACCACCACCACTGCTGCTGCTGCTGCTGCTGCTGCAAGGCACACTGTCGAAGTACAGTCCAGGCACTGCCTTTATAGCGGTGCCCTCAGACATGTAGCGAGACGTCGCCAAGCTCGCGCGAGGTGTCGTTGAAGTGACGAAGAAATCAACATAGTTGTCGACACAAAAATCCATTCCACGCTCCTCGAGCAATGGCTCGAATCTGCGCAGCAGCATCATGCTAGATGATGCCGCTCCAAGCAGCGCGTCCTCGTGTCAGTGTAGCCCAGTAGAATGGTTGCCACCTAAAGAATGAAGTGAAACGGCTGTCTGAGCATATTGTAGCCGCTGCTGCTGCAAGACCCACTGACCCTGCCTAATCCCACCTAAATTACATACACGTTAATTTGGCTACAAAATCAATTGGGCTGTGGCATACTGGCTTAACTAGGCTTTTTCGAAATATACTCTTGTGTATGCCGGCTAGTTATTTGTATCATGAGTAACAATCGGTAATCAACTGTGTTGGTTACAATATATTGTTGTGACTATCGTTATTTAGGATAAGCTATTATTACCTTGTCTTGACGAAGCTTATCTGATATTATTGGCAAGGTTGCTGAAGTATCTATTCACTCCGCATTGCTTAATCTAAACCTTGACATCCGCTTCGTAAAAGCAGCTTCACGCAGTGAATCTGCGATGCAGCGGTAGCGAAACATGCAAGGATTTTTTCAAGAGCTCACTCACTGCCAGTGATTGAAAAATGTATCACCAATTGCGAATAAAAAATGTGGCTAGAGGTAGTAACTGGCGTTGCGTATGCTGGTGCTGTCAGTCGGATGCCAGCGGTCGCGTTTCAAACGAGTTTCTCATTTTCTTCCTCACTCGCTGTTGAAACGCAAGCGAAGCAATCGCTGGCCTTTCGCATTTGCTCTGGTACTAAGTGGCAAACAGCAGACTCACAGAGGCAGAAGATCGGATACCACAAGAACAACGTGTTTACAGCACCATTCTCGCGCTAACTCCTGCGCACCACACGACGCTTCTGAACCAATGTGACCAACAGGCGGTGGGGTGCCTCTACTCTAGAAGCGCAGGCGCGCGCACATCGATTCACCCTACCAATGGTTATAAGTGCTCCCTTCCAACGCGCCCTCTCTTTCTCTAATTAGCCATGAACGGTTTAACCAACAATTTATCAAAAGGTGGGTCAACTACACGCGCAGATAAGTGCTCGTAAGCTCAAGGGAGTGACGGCGGCGAGAGCGCTGATCGTATAGGTGGAAGAAGAAATGATCGCGGTCAGGTGCGCTCCTCACCTTTTAACAGCCGCTGGCAGAGTGCAGTTGTGGCCGTAGTTGGGAAAGTAAGATGATTTCTGGTCTGTGTACACCCCTTCCATGAGAGAACTGGGCAAGCTGCAGCCCAAATTTCGACATTTGTCACCCAATGACAAGCTGTTGCAGCTCAGCGAGCCACACAACAAGCGCACCCGCAGTCTAAGGCACCATAGGTGCAGCAAGATAGCTACGCCTTCAAGAAGACACAGAGCGTAGGGTTCCCGGAGATGCAGCACCACCTTGCGCTGAGAACAGTACCCGTAGGCTAAGGGCGGGAAGCAGCAGAAGCACGGCGACGCCGGCAAGTGGGGCCAGAGGCAGCGACAGCGCATGAAGTGACGGCAAAACGCCGGAAGTGTTCGCTACATGAGGTTGGTGGCACTGATGCTCGGTTTAAGTGCGATATCCTTGACAGCAGTTATAGGCACAGCTGCAAGGTAGGCGGTCACCTGTGCTTTGACAAGCAAATGAAAATCGTCGAAATTAAAAATGAGCAGTCATGGAATGACGCCATTGTTGTGCTGCAATGAGACTTTACTGGTGTTGAAGATTAGTGCTTGATTTGCTCTAAGTATAAAACGAAGTACGTACCTCATTACAATATACCACCGAAATCAGCATTAAAAGTACTGCACCCAATTGTCACTCATTTGCATGTTCGAGTGCCCGATTTACGGTGGATTCATGGTTATTCGAAAAATCTCCTGGTGCTTCCCTTCTTATCAACTTCGACCTCGTTCGAAAGCCGTGATTTTTGGTATTACGCAGTACTTTGTGCAAGAGGAAGCTTGTTATTTATGTAGGAGTAGATGAATTATTTCTAAACTACTGAGGCAATCTAGGCAAATACAGACAACAAAGGGGCACTCTAGTACTATTCCACTACCCAATTTTTACTCGCGGTTTGTGTAGATTGAAGTTGACAGATGAGTGCAGGAAGAACGGCAGCAATAATAATATGCATTTCTAAGATATTGGAATTACAAAACTCAAGATACCAGAAAAAAGATCCCTACGCTAAATTTGATTTTCGCCGGATCACCTGACTACGTTTTGCTCGCCCCAGCTAGCACAGCCGCGTCGGATGGGTGTTCCCATTTAGTTCTTTTATTTTAATTTCAATACTGTGAGCTCTATAGGGCTGTTACATTGTAGGGCACTTTACAATACAGAAAAAATAATGTATTCAGCATAAAATTATGAGAATCATACCACAAAGCGCACAGTGCATACCAAAAAAAACATTTGGACACTAAACACAGTGCTTGGGAAATACATAGGGTAATTCAAGAATTGTGTCCACTATTCAGGTTAAACTGGTGTGAGCAAAAACAGACGACGCAGACAAAGAAGAGATAGGGACAAGCGCTTGTTCCTGCCCTTTCATTTTCGGTATTATTGTTTGTAGTGCGCACAACAGTTTACCCTGAATATTGAACAATGTCGCCAAGCTACAAGTGTCAATGTTTTATTATAAATGAAAAATTTTCGAAGGTACTATTTCCTTGCCGTCTTGGCAGTTTATTTCTGTAGCACCAGGCATCTTAAGAGGCTCAATTACATACCAGGAACAGTAATTGCGAATGTAAAATAATTGTCTTTTATTAGTATTGTTGTACATTCATCTTCAGGTAAAGCATCGGAACGATGCCTTTTTCAGAGGGGGGCAATGCCACGTTCCATTGCCCAAGTTTTGTTATCGTCCCAAAACACTACACAATTCTCAGCGCAAACCGCGTCTGCAGTTTTCGAGAAGCTTCTGGACAGCAGTAGATTGTTTCGATCAGATCACGCCTACTCTGCGAGCTGTACAGATTATTCTGGAACCTATGCCACCGCCAGCGATAATGCTAGAACATTCGACGGCAAGATTATAAATGCTGACGCACTTCGCCGCTTGTGAGTAGTTGATCGACGGCCGACTCTCCGTTCACTGCTATCTTTGTAAGCCTGCTACTGTGATCGAGCTTTCCGTAAACCGGGCAAAGGTTTGCCCAAATAAACAGTTAAATCCCAACATAAAGTCTCCTGCCTTCGGCCACGTCTTGACCCCGTCACAATATGTTACTTACAAATCAGCACTACGTTACGAGGTGGAGGTAAATGAGGCCGTACGCGCCCTATTGCAAAAACAGCACCATGTCTGATTATGGGACCCAGTATGGCGCTAGTGCCAGCACCTCCCAGTGTAGGCATTGGGACGCTGGAGTGGCAGCGTCCCAGTACTCTGGCGCAAAATGCTTCCCAGGGATGAAACAGGGGTGCCCATTTGCCATACTAATAAGTATATAAGTAAAATACCGTGCATTCACAATAAATATAAAGAAATAAAGAAACACACTGCTGTTCGTGATTGCACTTGCTACCCTCCAGATCTTTAACTGGAGTACGCTAACCATTACGCCACGCCAGAATGTTGCCTGAGGGAGGTTGTAATAACGTACTATCTATCCGAGAACGTGCCCTTATCCTTCATGTTTACAAGTTCCACAGTCAAGACTGACACATTATTGCTTTCCAAATAACAATTGTGTATTGATTCAACAGTGACGAACGGCTTTCCGCGCACCGAATGACGTGCAGATATTAGCAAGAGCGCAAAGATTTTTGAAGCATATACAACTTAACTTTGAAAAATCTGAAATTGAGTGGAGGAGCAGCCACAGATTGTCAGCTGTAGCTGCAGAAAGTTTTTTTCCTTTGATAGCCGTTTCTATCTCTTGCTACTGGTCAACAGGTACAGATGATTTACATGTCTTGTTTGGTAGATATCAACGCACACGAAAGAATACTAAGTATTTTTTTCGCGCAAGCGACGATGTAGCAGTACACATCCGGCGTGCCGGATTACATATTTGCAATTATATCGATTCCTGCAACTAAGAAACCGCCGAAGAAATGACTGATGCAATCCGCTAAAAAAGGTATTCCAGTATGTTGGTTCACTGACGCGTACCGAACTATCTATTCAAAATTGCGCGTTCTTACGTACGAGTCAGAAAAGTACCGGCTCCTGCGCTCAGAAGGAAGCTTTCGGTGACAGCCTACGTTGCATAAAGCACGACACATCGATCGGGCTGCTCCTTTTGCGGGCACCGCACACGGGTATAAGTGGTCGATTTAGGCTCAGGGACGACTGAAAATAGCGCTAAGAAACGGGGACACAAGAACTATTTTCAGTCGTCACAATGCACCAACAAGCCCAACTTTTGACAGTGTTAGGCTCAGGGATGTCTAAACAGTACTTTGCAGTCATTCGTACACTCTGAAATGCGTAGTCAGTCACGTCTTTCAAGGTGTGTTTGATGTTCTCGGATTCTGTCATGGCTGATTTGACACGCCGGCAAAGGTCGACCACATCTTCGATATAACCGGTGTAATTTTCACCATTCTGCTGAGCCCTACTACATAAGCGCTGTTCGGCCCATAGTTTGCGAAGCACTAGACGGCCAAACAAGTCCGCAAACGCCGTTCGGATGGCCGACCAGATGGCTAGGTCTCTCGCGTTATTGCAGTAACACAGACTGGTGACGCCGGTCAAATAAAATTGGACGACGGTAAGCTTGTGCACATCGTCCCTCTTTTGTGCTTGCTCACCCGGTCGTATTCGTCGAGCCAGTCTTCCGCGTCCTTGTCATCGGTTCCACTGAAGGTAGGTGGATCGCGTTGCCGAAAGGAGCCGAGATAGACAGGAGCTGTAGTAGTTGGAGCCCAGGCGGCCGCCTGCTGATTGTCGTTCGTGGACATAGTAGCAACTGATGGCAATGTATGGTTTCGCAATTCCAGGATTATTCGTTACCCAGCACCTCCACCAATTAAAGTGAGGCGTTTTAGAACAACATTCTTTTATATAAAAGGAGAGTGGTCACGACAAGTCAAGTGGTGATGGTGGAGCCAGCCTGTGTACCCAGCCAACCAAACGTCGTCTTATTCACAGACTGAGTGATACCCTTTGCCTTTCTGAGTGGCCCTCATCTTCTTCACTACAATAACAATGCTACTTTGACGACGACGGAAAACTTCTAAAATTTCTAGCAGTTCTAAATAGAAGATGCTGGTTCAGCGGTGCCCAGCCTTCCAACGACGAATGCATGTTACAAGGATGCCGTAGACATGCTATAGAAGCGATTCGTTGAAAAGACGCACCACCAACGGGAATATTTCACAAGATTGCGCATTTTGACTCCTAATCGCGCATTCAGTGACAAAAGAGCCCTGCGACAACTCTATGACCAAGTGCTCGTCTAGATCCAAGAGCTGGAATGACTGGGTGTGCAGCGGGCGTAATTTTCGTCGGTGCTCTGTGACATCATACTTCGAGCATTTCTCCGAGACGTCATGGTCATATCACCGTACTCGTGCTACACAAGGGGCTACGGATAATGGCGCTGATCCTTCGGGCTTGAAGGTCTCCAGACCTTCCTTTCAATGAAGCCGGAGAGCTGGAAAAAACATCTCAAAAGAGAGTGAATGGGATAGCATGGCTTAACCTAGGGCGATTCCTTAAGCCTGTAAATGCCATAAGAAGCCATTCTACGCCATTTGTTCTCAAGATGAAACCGACAGGGTCAGGACCTTGTCAAGCTCTTGAGCTTTTAGTCCAGTCCTCCACCTTATCTAAAGGAAATAAAGTGGTTGATTGATTGATTGATTGACTCGCAATTTTAAGCATTGCGAAATATGTGTGTTTTGTTCATCTAAGCAACACTCCACGGAAGCGTGTCCTACCGACAATTCTCAGACGCAGAAAAGAAGTGCTCTGAGCTGATAAACTGCTTCCGTACCACGTAAGTCCACAGGGCACGCGACTGTAAGCGGAGATTCTCGTGCTGAAAGTGCAAAGGCCGCCGTGCCTTGAGTAAGTGTGACCCAAAGAGGGCTCCTCCGGACTCGCACCAAGTCTCGCGAATCGACCGTGTTAGTGCGACAGTTTGCTCATTACAAGGGAGAAGACGACGAAACAGCGAAACATCTAATGCTTGCGTCTTCCTGCAAACATTTCAATCTTGGGCGGTAATCGAGCACAACTGTCCCTACGTGCGAGGTGCATTCAGCAGTAGTAGTCAGCGGACCTTTGTAACCGAGAAGTTGTAGCGGCATTTTGGTTTAAAGTGCGTTGGGTCTATAGACATGGCTTTTAACACCTTCACCAGTGCCTCAAACCAAGCTGGTAAAAACCGCCGAGTAGGGGAGCATTGCTTACGAAGTCAGTTTTTTTATATAAACGTATGTTCAGTGCCATTGAGTTTCCGCACATCTACCAAGATATTGAGGAAACAAGAATGCTAGTGTCATTTGTCGCTTGTTTTAAGAAATTGGGAAGAGAATTAGCCGATGAGCTGGCTCACGCATCAGTGATCACGCAAAGTGGGATCACTGTGCTGATCGGCTATGATCCAATGTGGAGAGTCCTGACCGATGAAGTCTTATGGTGCGAGGACAATTATTCACCGATTTCCGTGAACTCAAAGCTTCGCTGGACTTTTCATGGTCGCACCACCCTTTTTACATCGCAATGTGTAACGGCGAGATTGATGATTTGCGCTTTGAAAGCTCATGTAGGTGAGTTAAAAAAGTTTCTACGGACGTTCTGGGAACTCAAGCACATTGGCATATCTGACACAGTTGACAGACCTAATAAAGCCACCAAGGTGATGCTGCAGTTTAAACGCAACATCACATACTGCGATAGAAGATATGTTTTGGCATTACTTTGGAAAGACAGAATTGAGCTTTCGGGCAAGAAGCTATTTGCTGTTCAAGGCTTTTTAAGCTACTCACGCGTCTAGCAAGGCAAAAGGGATTCTTAGAGATATACGACGACATCATACGCGAGTACGTTCGAGTGGGACACGCTGAAATCGTCGATAACATTAATCTGGAGCCAAACAAGTTGTACTACATTCCACACAAAGGAGTCATCCGAGAGCAGGCGTTGACTTCTAAGGTTAGGGTGGTTTTTGACGCATCTTTTTATGATAAGAAATGGAAGTCCTTCGAAGAACGCCTTGAAAAGGGAGACTACTTCTGTCAAGACCTTGTGAAAATACTTCGGCGTTTCATGACACATTCCATAGGGGTAAGCGCCGACATATACAAGACATTTCTAAGATATCTATACGTGAACAAGAGACAGACGACTTTCGCTTCCTGTGGTTCGCCGAAAGTGACTTGATGGGTTGTCAGCTCGAAGAATAAAGGACAACGCGTGTACCCTTTGGAGCTACGTGCAGCCCATTCGTGCTCACGGCCACCATCCTTCACCTTGTGGGGAGAACACAAGGTGTCATAGCAAAAGCGGCAAACAGAATGGCAGAGTCGATTTATATAGATGACCTGGTCACGGGTGCTGACACGGAAGACGAAGGTCCATTGCAAGTGGACCTATGCAAGTGGTCCTATGCAAGTTGAATGTTCCTATGCAAGTGAACCACGAATTCACCACATCTCAAGGTTCCTCTTGAAGTGAAAAAAAATCTGCCAGTAATGAACTTCATGAGTACTTCATAAGTACTCATGAAGTACTCATGAAGTACTCATTCATAAAATACTTCATGAGCAATCTGCTGAAGTTCTTGGCGTTGCCTGGAGTCCCAAAAAAGACAAGTTTGGCCTCTCTGCCGATAGAATGTTAAATTTTATGAAAGAAAAACTTGACACTATATGGTTCGTCAAGAAGTAAGTGTCGAGAATATTTGAACATCTCGGAATTGTTGAACCGTACATTATTGCCAAGTGAATACTATTTCAGAAACCATGGACATGCGGAATAAGCTGGGATGCGCAACTACCTGATGACCTGCGGCAAAAATGACAAAAACCTAGTCCGATAGCTTCTAACTTTTCGGGAAATATCGATTTTTCGCTATCTCAGCGGACGAGGCAAGTTGCCATGTGAAATTCGAATGCATGTCTTCTGCAACGCCAGCGCAGCAGCACACGGAGCTGCAATCTACACCGTCAATGCTATGGCCGAATGATCTATATTGCTGATCTCTAAGGCGCAGGGGGCTCCTATTAGAGAAAACAGCGCCACCACACCCGTAGGTTTTGGGTGCATTGGTTGGTTCGAGACTGCTGACATACGTGAGCAGGGTACTCAACGGCATTCATATAAAACCCACTACAAGGACAGACTCCAGGATTGCATTGCAATGGATACGAGGAGACTGCACTAAGTAGAAGCAATTTGTTGCAAATCGCACCACAAACAACCAGTGCCAAACACAATCATCCAAAAGAGAAGCTATTTGATGTCGTCACGGGATCATGGCGTGAACGAAGGAAGCAGACTCCAGGTAGAAGCAAAAACCATTCATTTTTGTCGAACTTGCGGCCACGCAAAAGGAAAGTAAGACACTGGCACTGATAACAGCAAACAGAGCATCAGCCGTCGATCAACTGACACGCGGCGAATCTTGCTGGCTTTTGTATCCTTGTCATCGAATGTTCAAGCATGATCTTTAGCGGTGACGTAAGTTACCAAATATTCCGTGATCTCGAAGTGGGCGAAATCTGAACGAAATGCTCTACTAAAGCCTCGAAGCTCCTCGAAGAAGTCAGGCGTGGTTTGCGCTTAACATGTGTAACGGGGTGGTAACTCAGCTTGAGGAAAAGAACGTGGCATTGCCCCTTTCTGAAGAAATCATCGTTCCGATGCTTTAACCAAGGAAGAAGGTGAAAGAAGGTGCAATAATAGAGACAAAAATAAATACAGCAGCAACAACAAAACGACTTCAGGCGCAAGACCTAGATGACTGCTGGCCGAGTACGACGCCATGGAGAGTTCCTAATGCCTTCGGGAACGACCTCATAGTCGAGTGGGCCGAGACGTCAAGCTACTCTGTGCGGTCCGAAGTACCGTCGCTGAAGTTTTTCACTGAGCCCACATCGGCGTATCGGCATCCATACCCAGACACAGTCTCCAGGCTGGTACTCAACAAAGCTTCGTCGAAGACTCCAACGGTGACCTTCGGTCGCCTGGTGATTTTTGAGGCGCAGGTGGGCGAGTTCACAAGCTTCTTCCGCTCACAGAAGTTAAGTGGTGCCGTCGAGGTTCTCTTTGTCAGTGACGTTTGGAAGCATAGCGTCGAGGGTTGCTGCCGGGCTTCTTCCATAGACCAACTTGTACAGCGTCATCAGCGTTGTCTCCTGCATGGCTGTTTTGTATGCGAAGGTCACGTACAGAACAATGGCGTCGCACGTCTTTCGTTCGACGTCAATGTACATAATCAGCATGGCGGTGATTGTCTTGTTTAGCCGCTCGTGGAGACCATTTGTCTGTGGGTGGTAGGCAGCGGAGCGGCAATGGCTTGTCTGGCTATGTCTCAAAGTGACTTGAATCAAGTCACCAGTAAAGACCGTACCTCAATCAGCGAAGACATCCTCTGGGGCTCCATGAAGAAGGACGATGTTCTCAACGAAGAACTTGGCTACCTCTGCGGCACTACATTTGGGTAGGGCTTTTGTTTCGGTGTAGCGGACGACGTAGTCAGTAGCTATGACCATTCATTTGTTGCACGAATTCTACGTTGGAAACGACCCCAGCAGATCCATCCCAAATTGTTGGAGTGGTCGGCGAGGCAGTTTAATCCACTGAGGAAAGCCTGCTGGCCTTGTAGTCGGTGTTTTGCGTCACTGACAGTCTTGGCATGTCCTCACGTAACGAGCGACGTCAGCGGAAAGGCGTGGCCAGTATCACCTTTCTTGTATCCTTGCGAGCGTGCGTGAAATACCAAGGTGTCCTTCCCTTGGATAATCGTGCAAGGCCTGGAGGAGTTCTGGTCATAGAGCTGAAGGCAACACAAGGAGGTACTTGGCTCGAAGCGGCGACAAGTTCTACTTTTGCAGAAGGCCATTCCGCAATGAAAATGACATAAGTGTCCACTTAAATACCTTCGCAACAAAAGAGGTCCCGCCCTGAAGGTATTCAATTAGGGCCCCTAAGTTTCAGGTCCGCCCGTGGGCGTTCAGCAAAGTCGTCGGAAATGATCGTTTCCTAGAACAGTCGTCATTCATGTCTTCGGGTGGCCGTGGGTCGACGGGGGCTCGCAACAAGCAGTTGGTGTCGGAGTGGTTTTTGCTGGACTTGTAGTGACAGTAATGTCGTATACTTGAAATCTAAGGCTCCATCGCACAAGGCAACTTGAAAAGTCCTCCAAGTTGCTAGCCAACACAAGGCGTGTTGGTCGCTTACAACTTTGAAGCGCCTGCCATGGAGGTAAGAACGAAACTTTGACGTAGCCCGGATGATCGCAAAACACTCCTTATCTGTTGTGGCATAATTCCCAGTCTCGCGTAGTGATTGGCTAGCGTAACTAATAACCCTTTCAGTCCGTCTGTTTTTTGCAGAACGACGACGCAAAGTCCTATGCTGCTTGCGTCAGTACGAACTTCTGTTCCGACATCATCGCCTAAATGCGCGAGTAATGGAGGTGTCTGAAAGCGGCGTTTTAGTTCCCCAAAGGCTTCATCCTGTAGGATTTCCACTTCAACTCAACGTCAGTCCTCGTAGGCTTGTGAGTGGCTCAGCGATGCGGGCAAAGTTTTTGATGAAGTGCCTGTAATAGGCGCACACGATGAGAAGTCTACGCAAGGCCTTTTTGTCTGTGGGTGGCGGAAATGCAGCAATGGCGGCTGTCTTCTGTGGATCGGGTCTTACTCTAGACTTGCTTATCACGTAGCCCAAGAACAAAAGTTTCTCGCAAAGAAAGCCGCATTTTTCTGGCTTCAGGGTGAGTTCGGAATTCTTGATGGCTTGAAGTGCAGTTTCAAGATGCCGCAGATGCTCGTCGAAGCTTGAAGAAAACACGACTACGTCGTATAAGCAAAAGAGACAAATCTGCCACTTAAATAATACCAGCACTGTTTTCAAAACGCTCTAAAAAGTTGCAGGTTCCGAGCAACGACCGTAGGGCATAACCACATATCCTTGAACTCCCAAAGGCCATCTGGTGCTATGAACGTCGTTTTTCTGTGGTTGCTTTTGTCGACTTCGATTTGCCAGTAGCCAGTCTTGAGGTTCACCGACAGAAAATAGGACAGAAACGACAGAAAGACGACGCCTTGGAGTCGATCCAAGGCGTCCTCTATTCGTGGGAGAGGATAAACATTTTTTTTGTGATTTTTGTTAGGCAATGCGTGTCAACGCAGAAATGCAGAGTTCCGTTCTTTTTTTTTACCAAACCACTTGTGGCACCCAGGGAGTCCTAGACGGTTGGTAGATGTTGTTGGGTACCATTTTGTCGACTTGTCTTTAAATGGTGTCGCGTTCTCCCGTCGAAACTTTAGGGGCTTTGCTTTAGTGGTCTGGCAGTTTTCTCTGTTCTTATTCGATATTTCGCAATGGGGGCCTGTAGAATTTTCGGCGACGACGAAAAGCAATAATCGTGTTGCAGGAGCAAGCTCTTGAGCTGTTTTTGCTGAAGATTCGGGAGGCTGGAAATGGATTGACTTCGAAATATGAGGCAGGGGCTTCGTTCCTCTAATAAGGTTTCGCAAAATTGTCGAGGGCGAAAGCACTGGTGGCTTCCACAATTTCTTTGTTGTATGCGACCGTCGTTCCTTTGTTCACGTGTTTGTACTTATTGCTGAAATTTGTGAGCATAACCGGTGCTTTGCCTCCCTAGAGCTCGGCAATTCCTCTTGGGACACAAATATTGCGGGTGACCAACAGATGCTGACTGCCTTCGACGGCGCCTTCGAAGTATTTCGGTTTCGGGGTGCCGGTGGAAATGATCACGGCGGAAGTGAGAGTGACAGCTCAACGTATGACAACACCTCAAACGACAATATCCTAAGCAACAGTGCCCTACTTACTGAGAAATCAAGGCAAATGCACAACACAGGCGCCGCAGTAGGACCCTATGACATCAGACAGACCAACCACAATTATTCACTAGTAATCAATCTAACGAACTAAACAAAAAACTTTCCATGCATCAAGAGACGCGATAAATTGCTGCTTGTTCGTTTTTGTTTGATTCATGGAAACAGGAACCGCCGGACGTTATTAGAGGAAATTGCGCGAGTGGTTCAAAATTCAATTTTTGAGTAGGTTGTGCCATCTAGCGGAGCGCAGTTGAAACAAAAGCCCCTGCAATCTCGGAGCCAATGGAGGAAAATTGATCAATGACCGTTTTTGCCGCTGTGGCTCCCACTACTTTCGGTCTGCTGCAACAAGCGCAGTAAAGCCGGGCAACGTTGTGCATGGCAACAGTGAAGTGAGACGATTGATTGATTGATATGTGGGGTTTAACGTCCGAAAACCACATATGATTATGAGAGACGCCGTAGTGGAGGGCTCCGGAAATTTTGACCACGTGGGGGTAAAGTGAGACGGCTGGTCCGTCCGCTTCTTTAGATGGGTAACTTGAAGTGCTCTAGCCCATTGCGAACCACTAAAACTCGATTTTGTTTCAAATTATGCCATTCCTTAGCACAAACGTAACACTAGGAGGTTTGTGAACCGCCATTTCAACAATCAACGTCGACCTCTCAATTGACTTTAGTGTCCCTTCCAGTCGTTGCCAAGGCATAGAGCACAAACGTGTTCCAAACACGCGGCATTAAGTGCGGTGACAGGTCAAGTTCAAGAAAAAAGCAATTCTAAATGCGGGGTAAAGGTGCTGCACAATTTATTTTCTGTTTACTTTGACGGTTTCAGCTTCTTGCGATTACCACCACAAAAATTTGACCCTTTGCTTGAGCTGGTGCGCCCCGCCATCTCCAAGCCAAGTATAACGTGGTGGCCATGGTGCCCTTGACGCAAAGGAACGCATTCGCTTGTATGCAACGGCAAAAGATCAGCGCAATGAAAAAATAAACAAAAAAACAAAAATTGAGCATCGCTGATTGGGTTCAGTAGCTTTGCGACTGCAGTCGCACGACTGAAAAATCGGTCAGGAATCGGCTAGCCAAAGCAGTCACCTTGCCACCGTTTGTGACCGTTCACGACTGTTTTTCGACTAGTCGCAAATGGTCGCGCGTCCGCTACTAGTCATTGGGGGGCACCAGCCTTAAGACACTGGCACTGATAGCGGCAACAAGAGCGTGAGCCGCTGAAACTGACCAACAGCGAATCTTGTCAGCATTTATACCCTTGCCATCGAATATTCTAGCGTTATTGCTAGCGCCGCCCTAGGTTGCCGAATAATCTGTGACGTTCCCAAAGTGGGTGTTATCTTAACAAAACGATCTACTGAAGCCTCGAAACTTCTGGAACATGGTAGGTGCGGTTTGCATTGAACGTAGTGTATTGGGATGATAACAAACTTGAGGAAAGGAACGTGGCAATATACTCCCGAGAAGGGTGGCATTGGACAAAGTTAGGTTTGGCTTAGTGTCGTGGCATGGTCCTGGCTGGCCACAATACAAAACAGGCAAGTGGCCTCTTCAACCTAAAATTTCACCTGACATTGGTGAAGCTCCCAGTAGCGAGGTAGCAACGGTTCAAATAGGGACAACAGCACAGACACTTAGTGCAGTTATTGCCATTGAGCATTTCAGCAAAGCTTCAGCGCCGGTTGCGAATATACAGCTTGGATGTTCATATTTACAGACCCCTGCTGACGCAAAACAGAAGAAATTAGCCACCTGACAGCCACGGACGTACTTTGGGCTTAGCACTAGTGGGTTAAGCACCTCCAAAACCAAAAAAATGACACCATATCCACGAAGTGAATGATGGAAAGTGGGGCGAAGCATTCATCCGTTCATTCGTTCTTGCTTCCGTCTGTCCATGCGTCCGTCTGTGTTACCATCCATGCGTCCATCCGCATGTCATGCGTGTGTTTGTTTGTGCGTCCGTCCCTGCGTTCCTCCATGCACCCGCCCCTGCGTCCGTTCATGCGTCCTTCCATGCATCTGTCTGTGTGTCCGTTCGTCCATCTATTCAACACTCCAAGTACCACCATCTCGCCTCTTTTCATCATATATTCCCCATATAGAAGCACCGCCATCCAGTGGACATTCCAAGGACTAAACGAGAGGTAGCACTCGCACACTTTTTAACGGTTTGCGCTTTGGGTCTACATCCCACCTTTAACCACCTCATGTTCATAGTATATCCTAGTTCATTCATGGCACTGCGGCTGAACGCTCGCTAAACCTTTCTCAAACTAACGAGGTTACACCCAGCGAGTATAACGTAGCAACCTTTCTCGTCAGATAGTGCTCAATGTACATGCCATTGGCTGCTAATGGGGATCGCAGCGTGCGCGTTAACTAAAAGCCAAATGCTCCCGTCTTTCATTCCCCCTTAGCAGCCATTGGCATGTACTTTGAGCACTATGTTTTATTTTTCAACAACGCACAGAAGAAATATCTCACCTGCACCACCTTGGAGGTCAAAATGTCATACTCGTTACACACTAAATCGGCAATGACGGACGAATGGGTGCCGCTGTAAGGCGCTTCGCCCCTAAAATTTATTTCTGAATTGAGCTACCCAACACGTGATTGTATACTACGACCCACGTCGCGCGTTGCCCACCTTCTACCTGGCGCTGTACTTGAGACGCTTACTCAGTTTCGAGAGTGCTACTAGATTTGTCGCACCCGTATTTTGGTGAAAAAGTTATACGTAACTGCAACGTGCTCCGACAATTCGCCGCCAGACCAGGAAGTGCCCTGACAGCGCCTTTGCCAAGTGGCCGGATAGAGCCAACGCCGGCCCACTCTTAGCACGCACGCAAGAAGACGACGTGAAGTGTTATGTGGCCCCTTTCACCTGTGCAGTTTTGCGAGCAATTCACTTTGAGCTCGTCTCAAGCATGGCTGCTGAAAAATTCATCTCGTGCTTACGACGGTTTGTCAGCTGAAGGGGAGTGTCCAGCGTAATCTATTCGGATAAAGCGAGGACCTTCAAAAGGATATCAGCGAATTTATAACGCCTATTCAGCATGTTCAAAGATTAGGACATCGCAAACCACGTAACCGTCAATGGAGTTTTCGGGAAGTTTATCGCTCCGAACGCACCATGGTGGGGTATATGGTGGGAGTGGCTAATCAGATTGCTAAAGGCTTCGTAGCGTGAGATTCTCGGTAAAACCTGTCTCAAGTACGAGAAACGTATGGCAGTTCTGGCAGAGGTCGAGGTAGTAATCAAACCTAGCCAATAAAATTTGTCGAAACAAAAACAACGGAACTGTGCACGTTAACTCCATCTGATCCACTGCTTTGACGTCGACTAACAGCAATGCCTTATGATATGGTTTAAGGTGACGCCAGCTAGGAACGATCGGATACCATTCGCCGCCATGCCTGCACAGAACTTCGAGCGTAAAAGTTTTCGAAACTATGGCGGAAAGAACTTCTGCTGTAAATACGACCTGCACAATTCGCTCGTAATCAGCGAGCCACAAACTTAAACGAAGGTGGCGTTATTTTTATGCATTCCAAGACTTCGCCTTGGCAACTATGGAAAGTTGCGGAAATTTTTCAGGTTTTTAAACACTTCGATGTACTCGTCTGCTCTTGCAAGGCATAAGAGCAAGGCGGTTGAAATGTGAAAGGCCTATACAAAATCTAAACCCGCTCTAACTCCGTGATTGACTTTATTGCGCAGCCAAGAATGTTGATTTGTTGTGAGCACTGGCGCACCACCAGAGGAAGAGGATGTAGTAAGAACAGCAGGAAAAAAAACGGGGGGACCCATAAGGTTCGCCTTTAGGAGTTGAATGCGATAGCAAAATCCGGCTCCTAGTGCACCCTTCAACTGCTAAGTGCATACTTATTCATATGTTTTGTTACATACACACGCACGCACACAAACACGCACGCATTATACTGGACTAGCGCGCGCTATTATCGCCGTATGGGCTTGTTTTCCTCGTGACGCCTGTAGAAAAAAATGCGTTAAAGGGGCCTTGAAACACTTTGTATTTAACCATTGAATGAATTCACTAGAAAAGCCTATTGCCTCACGAGTTCAATTCCGCAAAAAGTTTAAGATTCCGTTCAGTGTAACTGTAGTTACGAAGGTTTGTCGCATGCTGCAATCACATTATCTTTTCTCTCGCCCGACGAAAGCGCTGGTAGCTAAGCAGGAAGGGATGGCAGGGCACAGAAACTACCGTTCCTCGTCACCTTGAGCACTTGTTTTTCCTTCGGATGCACTTCTTTTGCAGTGTGATCACGAGCGCGCGCATGGACAAGTAGCAGTCTCCCGGGGCTATCTGTGTAACTTGAATTTTCGGTCACAGACGCACAGACGATTTTTCGCTAACAACCAACGGGGCTGACGTTGGCGGTGCGTTTTTCGCGACACGAGCTCTTCAACGTTACCGCGTCAAAATCGGAGTCCTCCAAGGATTATCAGGGTGAAACTGGCCTCATACTTGTAAATAAATACCTGTGTCTATCTACACCGACGGAAACGAGTCTTTCCACGGCTGCACCGTGCCTTATCTCCAACACCTAAATACTTAGTCATCATTTCTTGGGGAATTCCCGCACCTCCGGTTTGTAAGTGCGATGATGAGCTTTTCGCGTGACAATAATGATCATCGAAGTTCATTTTCAGGTATCATGATACACAACTGTGGTAAACTTTTTTATAGATTCATTGAGAATTATTGTTCCTGTGTGCTCATTACACGACAAAATAGCAAACAAACGTCTCCAACGAAGATAAATTAAAACTACATGTGGATACACGATAGCGGCGATATCATTAAAACAAAACAAAACTAAGAAGAGTTCCGTCAATGAACCTTGGGGCAGCCCCCAGATGACAGGCAGTCAAGCTGAGTATACGTCGGCGATTTCAACAAGTCGGTGCCTGTTACACAAGCACGCCTCTATTGATTTTAGGGCCAAGAAGTATACAACATATGTTCTCAGTTTTCGTATTAGTTTTGCGTGGCAGACTTTGTCAAACGCTTTAGAGAAATCTAAGGCAATAACATCACCTTATTTGCGGTTTATAGCAGAATGAAATGAATTTGCTACAGGCGCCTACGTAGGAGAGCTCGCACACCGTTATTGCACATTGTTTTCTACGTAACGTTGACCTCGTTACCAAATTGACAAACGGTGGGCCTTATGCCTACATTTCTTGTGCGCGAGTGGGCGGTACTGCCTTAACATGAGGTGTTCCAGCTGTTCTTTAAAACATCTATGTAGTACCCTTCTCTGATTCAAAAAAGGGAATCAGAAGAATGACCAGGACGGTGAGGTTCAGTGAGCCACCCACGAACTTCAAGGGTGCCTTGCACCCCTTCGACAACACTGAAAAAATTCGGTTGCACGCGAAAGAACCCCAGGTAGTCATATTACCAGACCCCTTAAGTACAGCGTCTCTCTTATTCATATGGTGGTTTAGTATGTTAATCCCCACATATCTATCTGCTAACAACACCCAAGAGACTACCGCCTTAGCGAAAAAATATTACTTGCAACTAACAAAAGCAAGACGAGGTATCAGAAAGCGAAGTCAATTGTATGAGCATCCTACCAACCCAAGCTCAAATCTATGAAGGAAATGGTAGCCAGCGTTTCTGTCGTGTCCATCGGGCACAATTATCTTTTGGTTGCAGCCGCGGCTGTTCGAGGTTCAAGAAAGAGCACATAAAATAAATATAAACACTTCATATTATCAGTCCTGATGGCACCGCGCAATTTTCCCTAGGGTTACATTTAGGCAATCATAGGCTTGCACGCGTTCTGTGCCCCACCGCGGTGGTCTATTGGGTAAGGGTACTAGGCTTTATTTATTTATTTATTTATTCAGAATACCCCTAAGGCCCTCTCACAGGAGGGTATTACATAGGGG
>NW_023607193.1:0-38897 GCF_013339725.1 Rhipicephalus microplus
AGCAGCAAACGATGCTGGGTGCGTACTCCAAAACAGGAGGACCTGCAAGAACATGTGGATTTTCGCCTTTTTGCGGTCCTTTTTGCACTCCTATATATTCCTGTGCCATATTTTCGGGTGTGCTCATTCGTGTCGCTGGGTGTTATTTTAAGTGTAGTATTTATCTTTGTTTCATGAAGAAGGGTGAACCCTTTGATCTGGAGTAGCATTATGTAAGGTCTGTAGCAGCTTGATTATGTAATGATATTCTATATGGCAAGTAGGTAATCATGACAACGTTAGGATGTGAACAATTTAAAATTCATCTGCTTTTGGTGGCTGTTCATCATGTATAAATTTAACACTTATTGTTTTTCTGCAACAAATTATTAATCTGGACCTTCTTTTCAAAATGTATGTAAATAATGTTTCAAATACAAGTGTAGAAAAGAGCACTAACAAAAATAACCCGACTTTGCTTCTATTCGTTTCTCTATATGTACAATTGCTATGTTTTATTTTCACTATGTTATTTTGATGACTTGCCATCAGCCATGGGCCAATTTTCATTTATATTCCTTGGTATTACGTGACAACAACACGATGTAATTACTAAGCATGCCGTTGTGGGGACCAGGTTAATTCGGTTATCTCTAGGTTCGGTTATCTTTATTCATTCTTTTGATTCGGTTATCTTTAGGTTCACGTTAAACAGTTTTCTTGAATTCCGCCCCATGGAGGAAGAAAAAAGAAATGTGGGAGCGTTACGTCACATGAGTGAAGCCCACCATTTTGGCCCAACACGTGATCAAAACGTCAGAGCATGCGGTAGGTTTTAATACTTTCGAAGATGTTCTGTTTTCGGACCACCTTCGAGAGCCGGCCACCGGTCTGCGCCGAACAAGCGCATTTCGATTGAAACCTACCGGGCGTCATGCTCAGAAGTATCGGCAAGTCTCGTTGCTGACGTGGGCTTGAGCGAAAGGTCATATGTTGGGCCTTTCCTGCTAGCTTCAAAACGGCTTGGCTTGCCAAGGATGGCTGCTGACGTCATGCTCCTTCCTTTCTTTTTCTTGACACGATGTTTCACCCCCCCCCCCCGAAAAAATGTGGCCGCCATGGCCGCAGGAATCGCACCCGCGTCCTCAGAGTTAACAGCGAAACAGCTTAACCGCTGAGCTACCTCTCCAGCCAAAGGAAAATTTCAGTACATGCTGCGAGAAAACGCTTGAGCACATTCTATGCCATGCCCAGCATACCAGTCTGAACGACGTATTATGGAACCAGAGCTCTGTCCGCCGGATTCACGGCCGCTTACAGAAGAGAAGATCCTGCGACGTTAGCCGTCGGTTTCCCATACGCACAAAGCCATGAAAGCCCTCTTGTACTTTTTAAGGACCACTGGATTTCGCGACCGCTTGTGAAATAACAGTGTGAGACCGTGTTGTGTAGTCTTGAGCTGACTATACCTCCTTATCTTTCTTACTCCTTTTGTTTTCTATCTCTTTCCTTTCTACTCTTCTCCCATCCCCCCCCCCAAGTGTAGGGTAGCCAACCGAACCCAGCATGGTTAACCTCCCTGCATTTCTCCTCTATTCATCTCTCTCTCTCTTTCTCTCGATACATGAGGTCACCGAAGTTTCTGTCGGATGGCCCGCTACAAAGTGCAATGAATAATAATAATGATCATCAACAACTGAAAATTCACCGCATATTCACGGAGCGAATGATGAGGGGTGTGGCGAAACGTCGGTTCATTTGTCTGTCCCTCCGTTAACTATACGAAATTGTCACGTATACGAAAACCCCAAACTCCATCTTGGGATATTTTTATGGATATATACACACAATGTCAACTAGTGATCAATTGTTAAAACTAACAACAAGTGGCTACATATTACTACTACTACTACTACTAATACTACTACTACTAGTGGGACGATCAGAGTGAAGTCTAGAAGGGCCTCAGACAAGCCGGCCGACGTTTCGGTAGGAGGACCAATCTTAGTCAAATGTCCTCCTATGGAAACGTCGGCCAGCCTGTCTGAAGCCCTTCCACGGTTGACCCTGATCTTCCCAATACGTGTTTCCATCTGTTGGCTCCAATCTACATTCTACTACTACTATTATTACTACTACTACAGAGGATGGAAAAGCCCTCATCCTAAATAGCTTCGCCCCTAATAACCTATAACGGGCGCGGGCCAGGTCAGGTAATAAATGAAAACGCGCGCTCGGGATAAGTTTAGTAATGAACGCCCGAGCCCGCGCCGGGCCAAGCGGGTCCGGGCTAGGCCTAGGGAAAAAAATCAGGCAGCTGCAGTGTTATACCGTTCGTTTCCACCGTAACTCATCTCACTGAAGAGAGGACCCCACAAAACACTTTCATACAACTCGTCATTGAGTACTAGGCATTGGTGTAGCAAATTGGACAATCTTCGTGCGCTTCTCCGGCCACAAAGATTCTTTAACTCCAACAAAAGATTGGCGGACGTCTGTTTCCTAATGAGAGCTGTGGAAAATAAATAGTGGCATGCAAAAGCACTTACTTGTATATCTCTTTTAAATAGTTTGTCTCAACTTTGTGCGAAGGGAGAACACCTAAACACCTGTGCTAAGAGTTCACACTTCAAAAATCGTCAGTCATTTTTTTTAATTCTTGGGGCTGGTTTGACTGAAACACCCTGTATTTTATTCGGGGGACAAAACAGAGCTGTGTGTGTGTTTTTTTTTTAATATTTCGACCTTTCACTTTGGTCAATCTAATTTAAATAAAGTAGCCAATGCAACGTGTTCGAAGAAAGGACAAGAGAAGCTGGCTTTTTTGCCGAACAGTGGTGCAGTAACGCATTTAAGAGGAAAGTAAAAAGTAAACTCAGATGCCATATGGAACGAAAAGAAAAAAGAACAAATCTTAGAAGCCACAAAGGTACATCTTGAAATTCTCGCATGAACGGGGAAAGCATACATTCACAAAGGATTGCTGGCTGCCCTGAATCGCAAATGTTTGCGCGACCTCTCTCCAAACAAGGAAATACATTGGGAGCCATCTAGTGCCGTGCCGTGCCACGTCTTTCTTTCTTCTTCGTCCTCCTCTTCCTGTATTTTATATCTCAGTCGAGTCATCCGCTCCAATTCAATTGGTGGTCAACTTGAAGAAGTCAGCTACAAATAAGGAGAGCAAGCATCGCAAGTGAAAGTGTGTGCTGCACGCATTTCGTATGCACAGTATGCTGGACAGTATAACACAAGTGAACAGTATGCTTTGTGAAAACATCTTACATACGTGTCCAGCATATGGTAGCTTAACAAAGACCTCGAGGAAGTTGTGGAACTTTATTTTCACAAGAGGTTGAAGTACCGTAATTGAAAAGTAATAAGCAGTGAGGTCATCCTGATACACGTGCAGTTTGTATTTCTCCACTAAAAGAATTGGTGAGGGGGTCATAAGGAAGGGACTGATTAAACGAAAAATGGCAATTTCGCCAGCCTGTATATTGATGCGGCGTGCAAAAGTTCTGCAAAGAAACATCAAGAACTGAACATCAAAACATATAATCATCGCCAATGATAACGAAGGAACGATCGGTGCAAACGAAGGATCAGAGAAATGCTTATCTGCTGTATGGACATGCGACAAAAATATAGGCTTACAAACGAAAACTGCATAACCTTTCCCCACCAGAATTCCCTACCACACTTATGCAGTAAAGAGTGAGGAATAGTTCCCACTCTTGAATTCACGCGCAGTGATGCAGAATGTCAGACATGCAGGATACCACAAGCTATGCGAATGACTCATGATTGAAAATAAGCACGCTGGGTCAGAGTGACTTCACAGATGAAGTAAATGTTCTTCACTGGACCAGTTGGCTTTGCATGTCGACGATGTGGGTGGTCCTTGAAGAAGCGGACTGGGATGCACTGTGTGTGTCCTGTCTATTCTTTTAGCACATACTCAAAGCACAGCCACATCATCGATAAGGGCAGCAATACAGCAGCTGCAGCGTCAACGATGACAAGGTTGTCAAACGTATTCCAGGTCGGACGTGTGTCTCATGCGCGGACTGTTTTACGGTACAGCTGTTGCGTTGCTAGCGAGGTATTTAGTGAGTAAACGTTCCTGAGATGTATCCAAAGCATCAGTTGGTGAAAGTAAGTTCTAGCTTCCGAAGTAATCAGGATTGAGCACTCACCCCGTCCACTTATTTTCAAATGATCTGGATTGTATAGCGCTTTGTGCGCTTTTTAAGTAGATACTTGTACCTGAGGAAAAAAATTGGCAGATTCCACGTCCAGTGCGAATCGATGATATGCGAAGCACGAAAGAAAAGTGTTGATACGTCGCGTTAAATTTACAATCGGCACAACGTTACGAGGTGGAGGTAAGTGATGCCACACATGACTTCTGTGTCATGATTATCATGTTTGGATGTGTCGTTTACGTTTGTCATCTATTCACGTCACGTGATACCAAATTTAGTATATGTGGAGCTAGCGAAACAGCCGCGAGCATGCTATGAGTGTGGTAGGTTGTCATGCTCTTACATGACACGTGTGTCAGGATTATCATGTTCGCACCAGTCATATACTTTCACCATCTATTGACGTCACGTAACACCAAATTTGGTATATGTGGATCTAGTAAAACGGCCACGAGCGCATCATGAAGGGCCTAATATACTCCATAGTAGCGTTGACGCGTGCGAATGCTGGGCACAGCGACGCTACATCAGCAAAACGTGAGCATTTATACACCTTTTCACAGAAAGAAAAAAACACACCGCCATGATGGGCTGTGCGCGGGAGTACAAAAGCTAAGGGCGCAGCGTTGTCAGTGCATTTTCGAGGGGATGCGCAAATTTGCACAGCCCAAAAAGGGCTATGGCGGCGGCCAAGGAGGCGTTTATGAAAAAGTGAATAGTCTAATGCTAGGCGCGACCAGCGTCCATCGGCGCGGCCCGACGACAACCGGCGCAAAATATGACATGCTGAATTTCACGCCGATGCCTTCGTTACCCAGACTGCACTGCGTCTCCCTCTTTTCGTGGCGGAGGGACGCTGGGCGCGCTGCAGCGCGCATGAGTCAAAGCAACGCAGTGTGGGCGCGCGCCTGCGCTTAATATGGTACGACCGGCGCCTGGCATGGCAACGTTGGCGTGACGCGACAAAATGAACGTGGCGAGCACGCGCACCGCGCTTCATCGAAATGTATTGGCGTCTTCACTGTGACATGTAGTCATGTTCTCACACGACACGCATCTCATGATTCTCATGTTTACACCAGTCACATACCTTTGTCATCCATTGGCGTCACGTAATACCAAATTTGGTATAAGTGAAGCTAGCGAAGCGCCCACGAGCGCATCATGAGCTAGGCATGTAGTCATGTTGTTAAATTACATGCATCTCATTATTATCGTGTTTGCGCCAGTCACATACAATCATTATTTATTCACGTACTGTAATACCGAATTTGGTACAATTGAAGCTAGCGAACCGCCCGCGAGCGCATTACGAGCTTGGCATGTAGTCATGTTGTTACATGACACACATGTCATGATTTTCATGTTAGGGTCTGTCGCTTGTGTTCGCCATGCACTGTCATACCATAACATTTTGCAACATGCCATGTGAATGAAACCACCGCAAGAGCTTAAGGTCTATGAAATGTGAATCATGACATTCTTGACATCCATATCATTATTTTCCTGTTATGGCTAGTCAAATATGTTCTTCATGCAGTCATGTTATGCCATACCAAGTTTGGTATTGATACCACTATCAAAATGACCAGGAGAGCTAAATGTCATAGATAGATAGATAGATAGATAGATAGATAGATAGATAGATAGATAGATAGATAGATAGATAGATAGATAGATAGATAGATAGATAGATAGATAGATAGATAGATAGATAGATAGATAGATAGATACGCTCAAAGTCACCGCAGTTCGCTAAGAAATGCTTCGCATTTAAAAAGCTATACCTGATTATGATTGGCCCAAAACTTCACCGTACGTTCCATGCTGCACACACTTACGTTGCAATATGTGATGCAGTAGATGTTCATCAAGCTTACTCTCTATGTTTGCCCTACGCTGAAAGCTTGCTTATAATCATCACTGCAAACACACGTTGCCTGATTCAAGTCTGATAGTAGATACTACGCCACGTGGTGTCACGTGCTTACCGTCGCGCTAATTCTTTCACCTTGTCGCGAGGACGACCACGTGCTGCTATGAATAATAACACCCCAGTATTTATCATCGCTCTTGCACGGTGAACACGCTGTCTTGTTATATTGAGCATGGCACGTCGGGTTAATCTTCCCTTGAATTAGCATATAATGCGATGAAAACAGAGCCTATGTAGGAGCGCCAGCGAAACATGAAATGCGTCTTGACCATAACCTCAACATAGTGGTAACATCTTTCAACAGAAGGGGCCTCCGTCGACATGCCTTTAGTTTACACGCATTCATTATCCTTTATCGCTTGAAAGATGAGCTAGAGATTATCTGTTTATGTCTGATATTCTTTGAAATCCCAGAACTGGTGAATGCATTAACACGCGTCTGTTTTGTGCGTACTTGCAACACAATCGGGCACAACCACAACGTTTAATTCAATCGGGTACCACAACGTTTAATTCAAGAAGTCGCCATAGACGCTTCAAGTAGTTGCCATAGTTAGGCCTTGATTTAAAGTTAATGTACTACACATGATTGTACTGGAGACAACGCTACTATGCTTGCACCTGCCTGCCAGAGACGATTGCATTTACGCTAGTAATATCTATGCAAGGCTCTATTGCATACGCTGACAGTCTTCATGTCATGAAGAACAGCTAAGTAAAGACCATCAGCCATTCTCAGGCTGTGGCACATAGCGGCCATTATGCCATACCGGTAAAAGTTTCAACGGTCACCTAAATGATATTGCCATATTTGCAGACAAGTTTACTTGTTCGACCTAAACCAATTCAGGACGAAAACAGTACTGAGGATTGATCTTAAAAATCGCCCTTTCAGAAAACCCAGTGGCACTATCCCAGCATCAAAATCCGATAACTGGACCAGTGTGGCGCTGGACACTGAGACGCTGGCACACTGCACGAGGCAAGCTGGACACTGATACATCCATTATCAGCGAAAACTGATCTTTTAAATTGTTTTTAAAAATTTTGGTCATCTCCACGTCGTAGTTCTGGCACTGCGAAAACAATCAAAGAGAAAACATTAAAAAATTGCAACATCTGCCACTAAAAGTATCCAACCATGTGTAGATGCAATGGTGTAAAAAACAGCATTTTAAATGCTAACCAGCGGGCGCTAACACCTACACTAGCAGTGGCGTTTACACTGGTGCTCATCGCGGCGTTGCGCAGGAGGGAAACCTCAGGAGGCGCAAAGCACTAATGGGCAATGAGAGACAGAACACTCCGATTGGAACCGATACCTGTAATCCGCTTTTAGTTTCCATTTACGCTGCGGGTTTTAAATGCGAAGCATTTCTTATGGAACTTCGGCGACATTGAGTGTATCCATCCATCCATCCATCCATTCATCCATCCATCCATCCATCATCCATTCATCCATCCATCATCCATCATCCATCCATCCATCCATCCATCCATCCATCCATTCATCCATTCATCCATTCATCCATTCATCCATCCATCCATCCATCCATCCATCCATCCATCCAATTATCCATCCATCCATCCATCCATCCAAACATCCATCCATTAAAACTTGTATGTACCATTCGCGCGCGCGTGCTAGTACAATTTATTGTGTGCGTGTGTGTGTATGTAACAAAACATATTAATAAGTATGCACTTAGCGGTTGAAGGGTACACTAGGAGCCGGATTTCGCTATTGCGTTCAACTCTTTAAAGGCGAAGCTTGATTGTCCCCCAATTTTTCCTTGCCGGACACAGAGAAACTGATGGTTTCTGAAGACTAATGTGGTTTCCTCTAGGTTGTTTCCCCACCTTAGATAGATAGTGAAGGCAAAAACTTGCTTCTTGATTGTTGAAAATTGTTTAGTTAGGTGATAATACATAGTTTAAACCTTCATTCTCACCGTAGACAGGTTGGCGTTCATCCACAGGCAGTCGCAAAGACGACACGGTTGCTGAAACTCAGCCATAAAAACTGTCGCTATAAGAGCACGCTTGACAATATATTTTACTTCTACGCATATGTGTTTTTTATATATATTCGGTGGCTAAGCATCAGGTGAAGTTGGATGAAAGTAGTGCCCATATTGTCAATCTTGTTTTTATGACTGGCTTGTTTTCCGCTCAAACTTTCTCTTTAGCTATGCGCTATCTCACCGAATTTTGTGTTTCGTTACATTACATAAAGTGCAGTTATTTCCACTTCAGGCATTCGTCCAATTGATTCTCCAAATTCAGGGCATCAAGGCAGAAACGTATTTTAAGCCAGCTCGCTTTCACGAATCAACATTGAGTGATATGATATCGCTGGGAATTTTTGTATATGTTAGAGATATATCTCTATATATGCTACACGCATTCCTTGCACCTATCTGTGCTCGAACACAAAAATAAGGGATCTGGTACTGGCTCCCTTTTTGATCTTCTCGCCTTACGGGGTAGCGCAGCAACTCACGAATTATGCATCGGAGAGCGAGGCTGCCTGTCCCTCTGAAAAACCTGCGCTGCCCAACCACGTCCACTGCTGGCGAAGCTTTCTTCTAGAAACTCCGCGCTTCTCTTTTTTGTTGTTGTTGTTGTAGTTAACGTTCACCCTTCTTCCCGTCATGTTGTCGTCGACTTTATCTTGTACCGTTTTTGTGATTCTGAGCACTCGAAGCTGCTTTGTGATCCGACTGAGATAAGGCTCGGGTGCTCAAACTTCCATGAGTGGAGCAGCAGGTGATACAAAGGGAGGCACCATGAGACCAAAGAGGAATATTCGTATTTTATTTATAGATATTTTGGGCACTGAAATGTTTTGGATTATTATTCAGGAGTATCAGAACATTCATGTTTTATTCTTTTTGCTGAATTCTGATGAATAGCGGAATAGTAATGCCTGTCTCTCTCTCTCTTTTGCTGTGGTTCTAGTGCTGTTTCTGAGAGAGGCAGGAATACTTTGAACTATACACCTGCTTCTTGCTCTGTTTATGTCTTTCATTGTCTCTCGAATGCATGTTAGTTTTTCAATTTATTGATCACTTATTTCCACATTTAGAAATCTTCTACCCCGATTTCCTACTTTTCCCAGCGTCACCATTTATTTTTATTTTTTTTTCCTTTTTGCTGTATCACGTGTCACTGACACCTGTTTGTGAAAACCGCATACAGTAACAAAAACTGTTTATAAATCACCGGCATTGCTGTATGCGTAACACAACAATGCATTTTATCATTCTTTAGTGTTATTTCCTTGCTTTAATAGTGCCCAAATCAGGCTGCAATCACTTTCTTTGCCAGTTGACTTAGGTTTTTAGAGATGACTCAACGGGGCACACTTACGCATATAAACTTTCCAATCACTCCTTATTTTGTTCCATCTCTCTTTCTTGAAGAGTGTATATAGATTATGAAAAACGACAAGTGGTGGCGGTGCTCAGGACGTTACCGCTTTCTTTGTTAACCTGATGTACCTGATCAGCAAATGGTGCGCTTGAGTGACTCTTTAAATACAGTATACAACCACCATGTTGCTCGATCTGGCTTTATCTCTCTTGCTTTGTGCGAACTTCTTATTTAAAAATAATGTTGAGCATTTGCTATACTACACCCTGAAATTCATCTCGGGAATACAAGCGCTTCTGACGCCTGGTAATGACTGGAAAATCTACCGCTCTTGGAACACCTTCTACATCGCTCCTCCACTTCCTAAAAGACATTAAAGGCAATTTTGCGTTACCTTTAGGGCCACGGTTGCGATTGAATGCATCTGACATTGCATTACAACTCAAATATGCTGGTCAGCTTACTTATTGCCAAATATTTTTTTCTTGAAGTAAAATTACATGTCTCCTCTATTTCGCATCTTCATATTAAATGCGGAGCATCTAATACTCGAGGCTTGTAGTGCGGCGCCGTCCGTAAGCTTCCTCCTCCTTCTTCCACCATCTGTGCATCCCTTCCTCCTCTACACACCGCATGCGCTTCTCCTCTTCACGAACATTCGCTAGCTGTATAATGTAGCGCGCATGCGCCGTCACGCTTCGAGAACATCGGCAGCTGACGCGCGCGCATGCGCCGTTCGCTCCGGCGCATGCGCGCGCATGCGCCGGAGCGAGCGAGCGACTGAGCGAGCGAGCGCCGTTCGGCGCTCGCTCGCTCAGTTGCCGCTCGTCGGTTGGTATGTACGGCGCGTCGACGTCCAAGGTCGCGGTGAAATGAATTCCAACGAATCCACAAACACAATGATCGACGTCCCTTCGACCAGCGCCGCCCTTTCGCATACGTGTGTACGTGTTCACTCATTTAACACCCCCTGCTACAACCACGTTAACCAATTTAGCCATCGACCCAAGTAAGTCGCAATTTAACACCCCATTTCACAACCACGTTAACCAATTTAGCCATCGACCCAAGTAAGTCGCACTTTAACACCCCGTTAACCAATTATATGCTCCGCATCCTCCTCAGTGTTCCCCCGAGGGAAGCTGCGGGCAATTTTTTTATCATCTCTGTCATTTCTGCAGCACAGCATTCAAGTTCCTAACTGTCATGGAAACGAAGACGGTGCCTCACTTCTCTACGTTTCTCTGAACCCAACCATCCCCCCTTGCTTTCGTTCTTTCTTTTGTTCCTTCTCTCTTCCTTTCTCTCTTTCTTTCTTTTTTTTTCTTCCTTCTTTCTTTATTTCTTCGTTTTTTCTTTCTCTTATTTATTTCAATATTCGGACATCATGTAGCTAAGCCGCATGCGTGCTAGTTACGCACGTAGGCACACAAAAAATGATTTGTTTCTGGGAGTCAACATAGAAAGTGCTCATGTAGGAGGCAGACCGGAAGTGTAAAGTGCCTCGTCGTAATTTGTCGGTGCGTAGACAAAGGTGCACTCACTTTCATCCTCGCTTTGCTTGATTGCAGCGACAGACGTCAGAAAAATATGATAGTACATTTTGCTGAGTCACGCGTCTGAGCGTCCAGAAAACAAATGCATGGTTTAAGGAAGAGGGAATAGAAGCAATGATTCTTTTTCCTGGAAACGCAAAAAAAGGGAGGGGGAAATAGACGCAACACAAGGCCGGGCACGTAGCATGTAGGCAGGATAACCACCGGTCATTAAAAAAAAAATTAGGAAGCATAATGTCACAACACCCGTCTTTGGAAGCCTACCCATTTTGAAGCCGGCAATGGCGGTCCAACACGTCACCTCTCGCATCAAGATCGCGCGAGCAGCGAGGCTTTCCGAGACTTCAGAGTATGGTGCTATGTAGATTTTATCTGAAACACGCTTGTTTGGCGGAGACCAGCCATCCTACACATGAGGTTCAAAAACGGACCACCCCCGCGAGTACTAAAACCTACCGCACGCTCTGACATTTTGGTCACGTGTAGGACTTTCACGGTGGCTTTCACTCCTGTGAAGTAATGCTGCCTCCTTTGTTTTATCCTTCCTCCATGCAAAGAACCATCATCACGTAAAGATGTCATGAAATGAAATCCTGGTGACGTCCTACAAACTGAAGCCACATGTTGACATCATTAGGTGACATCGTCTCTTGATAAAATGTGAGCTCATCACGGAGGCATTTTACCATATGATTTGCAGAGTGCTTGTTGCCCCGCCGCGGTGGTCTAGTGGCTAAGGTACTTGGCTGCTGACCCGCAGGTCGCGGGTTGAAATCCCGGCTGCGGCGGCTGCATTTCTGGTGGAGGCGGAAATGTCGTAAGCCCGTGTGCTCAGATTTGGGTGCACGTTAAAAAACCCCAGGTGGTTGAAATTTCCGGAGCCTTCAACAATGGCGTCTCTCATAATCATATGGTGGTTCTGCGACGTTAAACACAACATATAAATCAAGATTTCAAAGAGAACCCGCTACGGCACTCATGTGACTTGGTGCTCGACAGCTGACGTGCAGGTTGCGGAATTGAACTCTGGCTGAGGCGACCGCATTTTCGGTGTAGGCGAAAATGCTTCAGGCCCATGTATTTACGTTTAGGTGTGCGTTGAAGAAACCGAGGTGATCTAAATTGGCGGAGCGCTCCGCTACGGCGTCTCTCATAATAATATCGTTGTTATTGGACGTGAATCCCCCCCCACAATAGTTATTATCAACTGCATAAGAGACACTCTGAGTTTCTTTAGTAGATTCGTACAGTACCTCTAAATGCGTGTGTGTGCTATTCTAGGTATTCCACTCAATTAAAACTAATGACTTGCACGAAATGTTCAAAACTGCTCTGTAGTGCTGAGCTATAGTAGGCTAGCGTCAGCACATTATTCGAAATGCAACCATGTACAAGTACCAGCAGACCAACGTTCCTACGATTACAGTGTGTTTATGATATAGAAAATATAGCGTAATAAGCTGTGGCGTTTTCTCTAAACATATAATAAACAACGAACACAGAAATGCGCGTCCAAAAGCGTCGCAGCACTTTATTTAAATTTGAAGTTTATGACCCGCACTTTCACCCACACTTCCGGAGTTTCGTGGGTCGTTTCGTGAGTAGTAAACATCATCGGCTATGGTCTTTATATGGCGTTCCTTATGATCCTGACACCTTCTTCTAAATGCTTCCGGGGGTAGAGTCTATATCACTGGCCACAATACAGACGCCCTACAGCATAATATTTTGTGTTTTGTAATTTGTGTTTGTTTTAATTCGTTTGATTGGCCATCATCATCCAGGATCTGCTTTTTTTTGGGCCTTGTATTTTATGTTTGGTTTTGCGCCCGTGCGAGCATTTCGTTCAGCTTAGCTGGCAATAATTTACTGTATTTTCGAAAAAGATAGTTTCAGATTTCCGCGGTCTCAATTTACGGCTTTTGTGCATTACCCGCACGTCGACAAAATGCGCGGTTACCAAGACATTGTTCAGTGGTGCAAATATAAACCATGAAGAAGGCACTATCTGAATACTAAGCATCGCTCTGATTAGGTCAACGCGCAAAAAGATGAGATGTAAGACGAAAATAGCTAAGAGTTATGTAAACTGAGAACGAGGCAAGAACGAGACAAAAAGCACAAGATGGAACACTTTCAGCTAGTCTATTTCCTGCACATCACCAAAAACATGTATATTATCAGAAATGAGTGCACTCAAAGGGCGCAGCTCCTACAGGCTACCACAACGTACTATCGAAAGATACTATTACGCAGCACTATAAAAAAAATGTGCATCAACCAGTGATCCATCGAAAGTTGTGCTCGTTTCTATGCCACGCGTGTCTCCAAACGGCAGTGCTCAGCCACACGGTTGCCCTTGCCGCCTGTTACTTGGTACCGTGCACGTGCCCAGCAACTAGGCCCACGTGTGTCGTTTCGAAGTTGCCTAACAATATACGTGCGTCACGGAAGATGACTGAACAATGTATATGGGGATGATTGATTGATTTGTTGGGTTTAACGTCCCAAAACCACCATTTGATTATGAGAGACGCCGTAGTGGAGGGCTCCGGGAATTTTGACCACCTGGGGTTCTTTAACGTGCACCCAAATCTGAGTACACGGGCCTACAACATTTCCGCCTCCATCGGAAATGCAGCCGCCGCAGCCGGGAATCGAACCCGCGACCTGCGGGTCAGCAGCCGAGTACCTTAGCCACTAGACCACCGCGGCGGGGCATGTATATGGGGGACACGGTCTTTGATATTCTCAAGCTTGGAAACACCACAATAAAGTTTATGTATTTCGGGTACGCAGGCTAGACAATCGGAACTAACCCTCACTTTATCTTCGCCCCGTAAGTGTTTCCGCTTCATGAAGAGTACTATAGATGGAAGAGTCTTCGTTAGGTTTTCTGTTTTTGCTTTCCCTCTCTTTGTGTCTTGGTATTTTGAATTTCTCGCTCACCTAATATTCACTCAAGCCATCTAAAGAATTCCTCAAGCTTCATAGCCACTAAAAAAAAAGAACGACCCAAGATCTTTGGTCGAATCCTGCAGTAATGTGGGACTTCGTACCTTTTGGTTATCATACTCACTTTATTCCGCCAGTAGCACTCATATTCACATAGCAACAGAATTCATGCGGGGTGCTTTGGCTTAGCGTAAAGAAGCCTCCTCGCTCTCTTAGTTTACGTTACGATACATAGTTTACGATATCTTAGCATGTTTTTGCTGGTTGTTCTTCAAATAAAAACTGCCCAATTTATGTTGTTCCTTCGAGAGAAGCAAAGAGGCGTGTAAAGCGTTAAGGCAGTGTGCTTATTCAAAAATAATATCCGGTTCCCTTTGTTGCACAAAGTAAAATTTGAGGTGGAAGGAGATAGTTGAAACTTCGCTTTCGCACTAATGCAGAAATACTTCAACAAGACAGTTTGGTCGCAAAGACTTCAGCAATACCTTCTTCGCTTTCGTGGCACAGAGAAAAGCTATTAGCTATTTTTTATGCATGTCGGAACTAATGAGGTGCCCATGAAGACAACAAACAACAAAGGAAAGCGAGAGGGAGAGAAAGAAAAGGTCCGGATTTTCGCCAATTCCGAAAACTTGGTAGTCTAGTCTACACTGGGGAAAGTGATGTAGGAATTCCAAAGTAGGTGGTAGAGAGAATGAAATAGACAGTGAGCACACACAAAGACACACTCCTGAAAGTCACACTATCACTACAAAGAAAATTGATCTTCAACCATCATTCATGTATTTGAGTACACTGCGCATGGCTATTAAGAGCGCATCTATTGAACTACTTAAGTTACAACTTTTTCTGCTAGACAACGCTGACATCGAATTACTGCAGTGACCATACGCCCCATTTCAGGAGCAAACGCCGCCACTGATCGCATAACCTATTGAGCCAATAAAGGAGCACTTGGACTGGAGCGTTACGAAAGAAGATAGACCAAGAAAACTGCCATGTACTAAAGGTAAGCGCAAAAGCCGGTGAACCAGCTATTGCACAAAAGGTAGCAGGGAAACAGGAAAGACAACGCAAGGCGCAGCTTAAACAAGATAAAAAACGGACACGTCCGTGAACTGTGACGGATTGTCCACACAGCCACTGATCGTCGATCAATGAATCCACCATATGGTGCAGTGTATACCGCTGCCTCTTGCTTAAAAAAAGTAGGAGTCGACACCCTTTTCTTCCGGCCAGAGCATCACCTTTACTTAAAACTTTTCCTAACTAAAGTGCGATGATGGATCTTTACTGTGGCTCAAAGTTTGGTGTTAGATTGCCTTGAAAGACAAAGAAAGATAAGGTAACTTAGGAATGCTACAGCTATGCAAAAACCTATTATGCTGGACTTGAGATTTTTAGTCCTTGTTAAGCAATACGAATAATTTTTGTTTGATCAATTTGAGAGCACACTACATGTTCTTATTTCCCATCGGAGGCCTACAGTTTCACACTTTTATTTTGTCTGTATTTATTATTATAAGAAGTCTCTCGATGCAGCCTAATTTTTTGGCTATTATTACTTACGTTTTTATTGCTTTCAATTGCACATTTTATTTGCTTTCTCACTACTATTGTAATGATGGTATTTTAGCTTCCCTTGATTGTTACATATCCCTCTCTGGTAAATTGTGCATTGCTGGCTTACAAATTATGTACAAGAGAAAGTAAAAAGGTACTTAGCAAATTGATATGGTGTTATTTCTATTTTTTGCACAGGTATATACAAACCGTAAGCTTTTGAAACGTCAAATGCTAAAGTTTTATGTAACTAAGCTCCAGCAGGAAAAAAAAACGAATTCAAATAAAATAATGTCAGCTTAAGCATGGACTTGATTTCCAAAGCGCAACTGTTTCGAATTGAGAATGTTTTATGTCGCCACAGAAAGTGCGCGGAAGCGAATAACCACCGACAACGTGATAGAGCCTGGGACGCCTCTAGAAAGTACGCAATGAAACAGATAGGAAAAAATATAGCTTAAGATGCGTAACAAATAGTGATGCAATGAAAGAAGCGAGATATCAGATATGTTGGCCTAACAGGAGAGTGCGGCAATGACGGGCATCGAATAGACATAAAAGTAAAAATGGGGCAAAAAAAGATAAAATATAAATAAGCTTCTTCGGTCAAGGCGCCAATAAAACCACGCAAAAATGAAGTAAGAAACAGCCAAACAAAATGAAAGCACCCTAACAAACGAAAAGAATACGCAAGCCAACCGGATGCTCTTTCGAGACCCCCATCTTGACCTAGTTTTCTCATAGAGTTTATTGCCTGATATGTTTGCAGACTCTCGGAGTGATTGCGCACCGCGAGAATGGCATATTTTTCTGTGGGTTTGGTTGGAAACAAACCACTCGCTTAGTTACATTTCTGATGGTATTGTTATTGTTGTTTGAATGTTCATTTGTCTTTCGGACGCGAGCCAGCGGCTGGTACGAAGAAGGCACGTCCGTGAATGGAGTGTCTAGCACGGGCGACGGTGTGAGGTCAAACATGCATTGTCTACTTAGGCAACGATAGGCAAGCCAATCATTCGACAAACGAGAAACAGACAAAATAGCAATTCATGTTGTTTCGAAGCAACTTTCACGTATGTCCTTGGCATTCAATTCGTATAAGCGGCTGTATCTCTCTTAATGAAATTTTGTTTTATATCTTTTTTGCGAACAGGTCACCTGACTAAAAAGACGTACATTTTTATGAAACAAGATGGGCGTATCTACAATAAATAGTTAGTGTAATGCTTATTTCTCATGACAAATAAATTTTTTGACAAGCTCCACATGAAGCCGATCCTGACACAATTTACAATTTTATGTAAATTATACTAACAGAAGCATTTATATTCCCTGTAGGCATCACAGTTCCCCAGGAAGAGCTCAGAATGAAAGCTCACTACTTTTAAAATGCCATATAAGGTCTCAGCTTACTGATAATCACTCTATGAAACGCAGATAACAGGCCACTCGAAGGTTGAAAATGCGTGGTAAGACGGTCACGTAAAAAAGCGAAAACGCCGGACGACGAACTGCTCACAGCTGAAATATTTTATTTAGATCACACAATTGTAGAATGCAATGTCAGTACTCTCTCGTCATTACGACCGCTAATATACAGTTACTTAGAGTATCACGTGATCTGCAGGCAAGTGTAGTTGTAGGAATTATATCATTGTACGAACTAACATAGTCATGGCTTGTGCACATCGAACCTTGGCTAATGTGAAATGCCTCAATTTTCTCCCTCCGAGTTTTCCCTTGGTGCCGGTAAACAGGGACGATCCTTTGAAAAAGACACCTGCATCTGCTTTTATCTTTACAGTCGTTGCAGTGGATAGTCAAGTGCATTTACCGCCTTCCGATCAAACAACTGGGGTGCTTTCTCAAGCATCTGCTCAGACACTTGCAAGTCTGCCCGACATGGAAGACCCACAAGATAGGGGCAGTATAATACAGCTACTGCCCGAGGCATGAAAGGGTTGGTGGGGTTTACCCTGCATGGCTTGCGATTTTTAGACGAACATGTACTCCTTTGACAGGTAGCTTCGTGCATGCCTTTGAGAAAAATGTAACCAGAGAGATTTCTTGAACTGACGAATGCGAGACAAGCACTGTGATGTTGTACGCCAGTGACACAACATAAGAAACCAGGTGATCTGCTTTAAAATACACCAGCTAAATAAAGTGTCTTACATGCCATGCGATCTGAGACAAGTTTTGCAACTTTAAAGAAAAGGTACGCTGAAAAAGAACAGCAATGTTTCTTACTGTACTGACAGCTCATCTTAAGCCTTACCTCTATTTACTTTGGGTGAAATTCGAGCAAATTTCTCTGACTTCAAAGGAAGGTATAGTATGTAACCCAGCAATGGTATCCCGTTCTTTCATATGTAAAAACAAACCTTGGGAGGGCAGAAGTATATATCGGGAAGGGTGGTTTAGCTCAACTAACATAAAACTGTAGGATAGATGAAGCATTCAGCGTTTCGAGAGAGATATTTTTTATGAGGCGCTATAGGAGTACCAAGTCACATACTGGGCATACGTTAAAGCGTGTTTTCTCGCCACTAATGTTATCAGAAAACTGCACGGGAGTGCAGCATCCCCTAAAGGGTGCTCGTGTTCTTGCTAGTCTATTGAATATGGTACACACTCACTGTGGGGGATAGACTTGTGCCTTTAGGGGGATTTACCCGATGTTCGTGACGCATACCCCATTTTATGACAGACCGTTGCTATAACCATCATCTTAATAATACATAATGCAGTATTAAATATCATCTTAGAAATGTACACTGATACAACAGTAATCTTATCATAAATGTGACATGTCCCTTCGTAAACATAAAAACGGGGATTCTGCAGCGTTACGCCGACGTATACTGCCGTTGGTTTTTGAGCAGCTTCTCATTGAAGGCGACAAAATGTGTCACTTGGTGCGCAATCATAAATATCGCACAAACATGCAGTAGCCACACACAGTTGCCACCAACACGCTTAGGGATAACGCATGAAGCACTCTTGACGAACAGTTGCCGCTAGAATAAAAAGCGCTATGATTGGTATATATGTTAAATAAAAAATTACAGCATATTCACGGAGTGATAATGATGAATGAGGCGAAGCTTCAGGGAGTTTTCTCTGTCCGTCAGTCACCTGTCTGTCTGTCTGTCTGTCTGTCTGTCTGTCTGTCTGTCTGTCTGTCTGTCTGTCCGTCCGTCCATCCGTCCGCACCTGCTGAGTGAGTCACAAAACTAGGCGGTCACGTACCAAGAGAGACATGCGTCTAAATACCCAAGGCCTGAGGAGCTTCGCTCCTAAAAGAAAGGGCTTCAGCTGCAGCATGTCAGTATTTAATGTGAAAATTAAGTGGAATTTTCGAAGTAAGCATGGCGACTGTTACCGTCCCTGGAAGTGAATTTTTTTTTGTGTGTGTGGATACCTCTAGTAATACTCGGCCATTCGCGTGACATACCAGAAGGTGGTGGAAGGTCGACATTATTGCCTTTCCACAATTGCCATTGGAGCGCAAGCAGCAGGCATTGTGTTGGTGCAGCCAATGACAAAAGTGTGCGGAAGGTGCCTGAGGTGGCGTAACTGGAAGAGAACTCGCAGCAATCCATCAACGTCCAGAACTTCGCGTTATGACTGCAAGTTCATACAAGGTGATTCCACGCTTTTTGTTATGCCTGTACGAAAAAAATTAAGGAACGACACACTGAATCTAGCTCAACTAATCAGTCGGCTAGCGAAAGTACCCGTAGCTATGATCTCCGAAAGGCATGACGGTTTTGGAGAAGTTTTCAATGCCATTTATCTATTGTAACAAAAACCGATAATATATTTATCGCAACGTTTTAACCTTATTCGAATTTGTGCGTGTCTGTTTTAATTTATTGATGTCGTGAGTATGAAATTTTGGTGTCGTTATTTTTGCCCTGACTACTTGTCGCTTAACGAAAGAAATATATCAACCTACAAAAAAAAATCACGCATCTCGACGAAGGAATCATGAGGAGTGGGCGAAGCTAGATCCTGAGCTCCAAATTGTCTACGTTGAAGTGCCACTCAAGTTACTTATAATGTTTGTGCTTGTAGGTAGTTATTTTGTTTGGTCGCATTTATGATTGATATCAATCAACTGGTAAACCTGCTTTCTATGTATCATATAGGTGTCGCCTATAGCCGTACGCATGGACGCCGAACGGATGGAGAAGCCTCGCCTTTTAATGCGCTCTGCCCTTGCAATGCTAGGCTTGCACAGAACAAATTGCACAGCCGGAAAGGAACCTGCAAGATGGGCATTCTAGAGCCTATTGTTAACTCTCTTGGCGCAACTGCCTGAATTACATTCGCAAGCTACCTACTACAACATAAATCAGCACCATCTTTATGAAGCAGGGTAAGTAGGCTGCTATTTGTCATTTTTCGGAAAAGTGAGAAGTGAGGCAGTCTCTACATATTTGCGAGGCATTGTGCGCACTCTGTGGACGCTTAGGCTGATGACAATCAAGATATACGGCTGAGCACATTGTAATAAGCGAGAAGTCTTAAATTATGATCTCTTTACGCAACTCGCATGACTTGACACTCGCTCTAACTTTATCCATTCCTTGGCTGACATGATGCCATGTATTTTCTTTCAAGGCAGGGTCCAGCACCGGCAAGGTTTTGCGGTAAGAAAAAAGGAAGACGAAAATGTAGTAAAGGCAGGAAGGTTAAATAAACACACTTCGAGTTTGCTATCCTACACGCGCGGAAGGGGAGTGAGAGATGAAAAGATAGGGATATAGAAAGAAGAGAGCGCACACACGAAAATAACACTGCGGCGTTTCATTGTAGTGAACGCAGGATCTCGGGCGCATCATGTTGCACTGCAGGTAGACGAGTAATGGTGCCCACTGAATACATGCAAGTCCTGCACACAGAGCATACAGCACCTGTTGCACGGGCTGAGCGTCAGAGATTTGAGCTAACCGACGAACATGCTAAGTGTGTCTACGGGTGCCTGAAGAATTATGACAATTGTTTTGTCTTCTTCAGGCAACTAACCAGTTGCTGATTTTTCGTTGGTTGTTACCGATGTGCGCTGTGATGTAGCACGTCACTGCAGCTTCAGCAACGAAAGCCAAGTTGCGTCAGATCTGTCTATTGCTTCCTTGGTGTTGTCGTTTACGCCGACTGTCACTCATTCGTTGGACTGTGGCTTCAACAATGTAGGTCAATAGGAATTTGCATGGGTTGTGAAGGATTTGGCTGACAAAAAAATGAAGCATGCAGGGCGTTCAAGGGGTGCTATAGATGCAGATACGATGATTCTCTTGGATAAACTGCAGCGCCGTTGTCGCCGATGTGACCGCTTTTTGATGAATTCGGCAGCCTCGCACTGTGATGTACGGTTTTGTTTGAATACAGTAGTACTCGTATTTATTTTTGGGCACTTTTTAGAGCAGGCTTTGTGGGGTCCAGTCAAATTGGTACACTTCAGGACACCGGCTCTACAATTGTCGGCGCAATGGTTTCAGAATACTCGATTAACATCTATTGAGTTCGGGTTTATATATCACGTGATCCTGCATATTTTTCGCTCATTCCGTGCGGCAGTAATTTCGAACACCAGCGCCGGTGATTGAAAACTTCGCCCTCAAAATCAGCTGTTGCTCCTATCTCATTACAAATCTTGCGGTAAAAAGACACTAAATATGTCTTACCGCCAAACTCAATATATGCGAATCCTGTACTATCCAAAAACCAAATTCAAATTAGTTCTTGCCCATGTGACAAAACGTGGCTATAAACCACTCCCTCCATTTTTGTCTTGTGCAAAACGTAACGTCTCACATTGCATATGTATATGGAAAGCGCAGTTTAAAAAAAATCCACAGGTTCCGGGCATCGTGGTAATCATTTGCATGTAACCATATTATTAGACTCTTGTTGACTGGGTGCTTGTGCACGTGCTGTGTGTTGTGCTATCTTTCTGTTCTTTTCCTCTTCTTTGTCTTTTTCTTTCAATCTCCCTCATCCCAATTTGCACGTGCAGAGTAGAAAACTGGTTATCCTGGACTGGCTGACCTCTTTACATTTCCCTCTCTATCATTCTCTTCTTCTTTTTACAAGCAAAGCAGTCAACCAGTATCAGCCTATGTCGTATTTGTGTTGTGGTATGACTAAAGCATTAGGAAGGGGATAGACCTTTTTTTGTAAAATGCGCAGTTGCGCGTGGATCTTAGGCTTGGGAAACACGATGAATGCACTCTCGCCTGAAGACCAGCTCATAATACAATCTAACGTCCACACCCATTTTTGGAGCACATACGTCAGTTTTAGCTCAAGGATTCCCTGCTAAGGTACGATCACGTGCAAAATAGCAGTCGTAAGCGTATACAATCAATACATGTATATTCTCACCGGAACAATGTTTTCAGACTGAATCGACATGGCATCTTTCATGTTCTCACCAGCGTTTTGTCGGTCTATTGAACTTCTCAATTAAAGTACCACGACGCAATACTTGAAAGGTAGTGTAGGAATTCATCCAAGATTCAATTTCCTTCAAACCCGAAATATCTCATGTCAGGTTTACGCATTGACATAGCATGCGGAGTCATGGGAGTACTTATGTAGCAATTATTTCATTGATAGATTTACGGATACCCAACAGTGCAATGCTAGTTGGTGTTCCCCCGACACCACGCCTGTAGAAGTTCTTCTTCCGAAGCAGTTTGCAGTACTGTCACGACTCTAAGGCAAACTACTTGAGGCAAACCACTTGTATGCCAAGTGAGTAGTGATATTTATTCCCTGCTTGCATCGCTTTTTTTTCATCTTCTGACAACGCATCCTACTCTGGCGTAACATTTTTTACCAAGAAAACTCTTCCAGTTATTGCGTTAAAGTTATAAAGTTGTGAGTTGATATAGACCAGGAATCACCTGTGGCGATACCCTCATACCATGGATCGTGACATGCGTGTAACACGGTACGGGTAAAAGGTATTTCGTGACGTACCAATAATAAATGACTATATTCATATCACACATTCCTATGCGAATTTTATTACCTACCAAGCAAACGGCACACACGTGCGCAAAAACACGCCCACACACGAACGCACATTCGCCCTCACACACGTATACACGCACACACAGAGCTAGAGAAAGACTGAAAACAAAATTTATGTCTCAGGGATTCGGTGTTTCGGCAGGTGACTTTCAGTAAACCACGAAGTATATAAACGCCGAAACGTCAAAATTTAGTCGCGACCTAATGGGCTAATAGTCATTCGGGATATCTCTGCTGCGATCTTTTGAAATCACAAGAGCTCAGAAAAACGGCTCTGCTTGCCTAGATACAGTGACCTTGCTTTATTTTCGGCGTTCACTGCGCGGGGTGCTACACCCATTGTGTGTTTTCTGTTTATTCCAAACTCGCCCCACCGCGGTGGTGTAGTAGCTAAGGTACTCGGCTCCTGACCCACAGGTCGCGGGATCGAATCCCGGCTGCGGCGGCTGCATTTCTGATGGAGGCGTAAATGCTGTAGGCCCGTGTACTCACATTTGGGAGCACGTTAAAGAACCCCAGATGGTCAAAATTTTCGGAGCCCTCTACTACGGCGTCTCTCATAATCATATGGGCGTTTTGGGACGTTAAACCCCACTTATCAATCAATCATTATTTCAAACTCATTGAAACAGTGGGCACACGTAATGGACTTATTTCACATTCGTTCATCTCCTTCGTCCCTCTCTCTGCCATTTGCGAAAATAAGAGCTCAAATAGATTTTTTTGCATGCTGCCTTTCATTTTCGGTGGGCTTAGTGTGATATTTGAGCGGCAGTGCCATACAAAGTGGAACAGCCCTCTGCCTTCTCAAGTTTACTGTAATGTCTTTCAACTCTTATATACTAGCATCTTTAGTTTCATTTAGAATGTCGATATGTATGTACGTACGCACGTACGTACGTACGTACGTACGTACGTACGTACGTATGTATGTATGTATGTATGTATGTATGTATGTATGTATGTATGTATGTATGTATGTATGTATGTATGTATGTATGTATGAATGTATGTATGTATGTATGTATGTATGTATGTATGTATGTATGTATGTATGTATGTATGTATGTATGTATGTATGTATGTATGTATGTATGTATGTATGTATGTATGTATGTATGTATGTATGTATGTATGTATGTATGTATGTATGTATGTATGTATGTATGTAGCTAGAAAACTGAGTAACTTGGCTGAAACAGCATTTTAAGCGCCAAGTAGCAGAGTAGCACAAAGGATGTTCTCTCGCGGCACAAAACAAAAAAAAAAACAGAGTGCCGTGTTTCTCAGCACGAGTCCGTACCAACTGTCTCCAATTTTCCTAAAACTTCTTCCTTTACGCACCCACCTGTATCGCCTGAAGCACGACATTCGGGAATGATTGAGCTGCTAAGCTGTGTTACCTCTCAAAAATCTCGCTTTATACTGCCATTCGCAAAGGCCACATGACAGTTCTGGCCTCAGCAATATTTATTGTCACTTGCACTTTGCCCAAGTCGAGCGCTTTACGATGCTAAGGCTGGTCCCGTCGCCTAACGTACCCTGACAGCCACACAAGCGGAACGCTTACCCACAGGAAAAAGCGTAATCAAGAAGCAGTCAGACGGTGAACACGAGTGCGTAATCCGGAAATGTACGCCTGTCCTGTTCAACTGATGCCAAGCTATACGCGCTTCTAAGCAACTAAGGGGAGTAAAAGATTTATTTCTCGACAAGAAACTGTCTCATATTTTAGAGCAGCGTCTTTTTCCTAAACTCCTGCTAAATATGAATAATAAAAAGTTTCATCTTACGTGTGCTCGAACTTCAAGGTAGGCCACCTGTGTTAAACTAGGAGGCATATGTGTACGCAGTCTTTTGTTCTTTGTTGGAGAAATGAAATTATGTGCCCCGGATCACGGCCATTTGACAGATGAGTTGTTTCCGCGCTTATAAACAAGTGGCTTCAAAGGCGTGAAGAAACTGCGGGAAGTTTAGCGCCCACCTGTCTCTGCATAAGAGCCCTCTTACTTACTCATACAGCGCTAATACATGCAGCACTTATGACACGCCAACTCGCCGGAATAGTTAGCCTACAGAACCGCACGCTCAAGAGCACACATTCGCTTCAACCGCACCTCTGTTTCACCGGGAATGCTTTATGCGCTCTCAAGATCACGGCTCTTTTGCGTTGCACTCAAGGGGCTCTGGAGCGGGGAGACAATTAGTGGTTGGTTTCCTTGCGCACACTGAGAACGCGTCCTCAAGGAAGCAAGACAAGTCTAAGCACACAAGTAATTTCGGCAAGCCTCTCACTCCTCCTGTTCTTTACCTTATAACCTCATTGTGTAGCGCGATCCTTGAAATATTTGGAGTGGCATGACCACAAGCGAACTTTACTGGTGCGTCAATGATTTGGAACACGCAGCTGCTGCGTCAGCCAAAATGTGCCAACACTGTCCGGTAAAGACTAAAATCCCCACAGAAAGCAGTTCTTACAGTTAGTTAATCAGCAATTGTGAAACAGGCAATCCAGGTGTTTGTCACTGAATTGATTCCGATGGTAAAATGAAGTGTTTGACAATTAGTGGAATGGGTCTGCCAGGAACTCTAAGTACTTGATCATGTGTTTCCCTTCGTTAGTTTTCAGTGAGCCAATGACGAGTAATGAACTTTTACTAATTCCTGTGGCAGATGAACTTTTTTCAATGAATTACTTCATCGTTCAGTGGACTAGTGGCCGTAATCGAGGCTCTTCCGGCTTTTGTGGCACACACAAGCTTGCCCTTTCTTTGTGCTTGAAAATGATAATGTTTTGTTTTGCCTAGCCATTTGCAGCTTCGTTGTACTAAACTAGATGTTGATACATGACAGTACAACTTATTGGCTGGTCCCCCTTACTCAGAAGCCTTCATAGTTTAAAGTAAATACAGAAACCTTCGTAGTTAACTTCACTGCTTCACCTACCAATATTTCAAAAAAAGTTACAGCTTTACCGCAAAGCCGGAGCAATGAACGCGACAGAAACAAATTGGAAGGTAATGCGCCGAATGACAAGCAGATCGACACGTGCCCCTCATTTCTTACGCACAAATAACGCATGAAACGTACTCACAGGTACAGATGAACGCGAATAAGGGTCTCAGTTGTTACTTCGCTGTGTGTGAAAAGCGCGCTCTTTTCGCAAACACAGACTGTACAACGATTGCAGTGACCTTTGTGCGCCCAGTAACTACAACAGAATCGTTCCGGCGAAAGCTTAAAGACAGACAAGACATACTATGCTTCCAATCGCGAGATAAGGGCGCACGAGTGTGCGTTCAGGGGCTTTACGACCACTACACTCCTCTCAGTGAGGCAGAGTACGCGTGGGAATGAGAGCGTGCGCCGCCACTACGCTTTCATTGCGCCATCTTGCTGTTAAGGCGGAAAACACGAGAGTTGTTCTCTGAGATGCCCATCACTAGCGGTAAGTGGTAGATATAAATAGCTTCCCGTTTGCACGTTGAAGGACGTGCTCCTTGGTGGCTCAGTGGTTAAAGCCTTGTGAGGACGCAATGTTTCAAATTCAATAACGCGCACCAGAGTATTTTTGTTTTGTTTTCTCTCGTGCATATTTATATATATGGATACGTATACATATATAGTGAGTGACGGTGACGCCGACGCCGGCGACAGAATCCAGCTGAGAGTGTTCATATAATTGCTATAGCAATTAAATGTCAGGAAAGAAAACGATGCTACAGCTGAAATAATTGCGAGGATTTGAAGTACACGAAGCTGTGGCAAGGCTCTGTTCAGCTGCATGGTACTTGTAGACATGTGCTTTCATCAATCGACCTTGGTGTTGCTCGTGTTTTTTTGGCAGTGCAAGCAGAACCATATTCGGGGTAAATGCCTTAAGCCCCCTCTATGCCCATAATTTGGATGGGAAAGGGGGTTTACTCTGCATAAACGAAAAATATGGGTTTTTCAAGCGCTTCAATAAGAGGGCCCCCACTACCACATTTTTTTTTTTGCGAAAAACGATTACTTACTATGGGTATGAGCGCAACGGTAACGCTTACACGTTTTCCGAGATTCCCCTTTGCTTGGATTTAGCCACCGCTCTCAAATGTGCCTTTGTTCCCAGCCGCGATGGTCTAGTGGCTAAGGTACTCGGCTGCTGACCTTCAGGGAGCGGGATCGAATCCCGGCTTTGGCGGCTGCATTTACGATGGAGGCGAAGATTCTGTAGGCCCATGTGCTCAGGTTTTCGTGATTTTCGAACCCCAGTAGGTCGAAATTTCCGGAGCCATCCACTATGGTTTATGTCATATTTATCTATATGGCGGTTTTGGGACCTTAAAACCCCACATATCAATAATAAATGCGCTTTTGTAGATTGTAAAGTGTATTACTACACACTCAGTGTACGCATATTGAACGGGGTTGGTAACAGTGAATGCCACACATAATATTGCGCGGGTGTGCCTGATGGTCATAGTGGCAGCTGCTACAATACGATGGCATCGTTATAGAGAAAAGGTCATGTACTAAGCTTAGGAGTGAGCTATAGAAGACGGCCTTCTAAAAAAAAAAGCAGAAGGCCCTTCTTATAAAGCATCGTATAACCGGCTCATGCTATTGCCACACACAGAATCATCGTTACAAGTGAAACTTACGCTAGACTAGGCCCACAAAAAACAATCTGTGCACAAGCAGTGAACTGAAGAAAAAAAAAGAAGCATCTGAAGAGAATTAGGGAATCAGATGCACTTCAATTACCATGCGATGTCATGAGAAGATATGAAAAAATGAAGGAGCTCCGTCTTAGCATTCCTGTCTGCCGGTAGCGTTTTTTTTTTTTACTTTGACATGGCCTTCGTTATTTTTATCTCCTTGAACGTTCTTTACTCATCTCAATCTTCTTAGCTTCGACGAAATCACATTACCGGTATTCTGTTGCGGCGAATAAAGCAATTTCAGTGGTCCTGCTCGCAACTCGCTGCTGTTCTCGATAAGCTTTAAGTTACTATATTATTTTCAATGTTTCTTTGTTGTTGTTTTTTCCTACGCTCCGTAATCTACACCCATTTGATGCAACACTACACGCAGAAATGAGGGCGTATATGAACTTCAGGACAGGTAAAAACAAAAACAAAGAAGAAATAAAAAGATAAGTCGCACGCTTCTCTGAAGCCGGAAGCATCGTAGCCGAAAAACACACGTATGCGAAAGGGCGGCGCTGGTCGAAGGGACGTCGATCATTGTGTTTGTGGATTCGTTGGAATTCATTTCACCGCGACCTTGGACGTCGACGCGCCGTACAAACCAACCGACGAGCGGCAACTGAGCGAGCGAGCGCCGACCTTGAGTATATATACAGCACGACGGCGCATGCACTGTCACTGTTGAATGTTCTCGAAGCGCGACGCCACATGCGCGTCCACTGAGAATCAGGAGAATTGTAGATGTCGAACGCGGTGTGTAGAGGAGGAAGGGTGCACAGATGGTGGAGAAGTGAAGCGCGCGTGGTGTGTAGAGGAGGAAGGGATGCACAGATGGTGGAAGAGTGGGCGACGGCGCGACGGCGCATGCGCGCGCGTCAGCTGTCGAATGTTCGAGAAGCGGTGCGGACGGCGCGGACGGCGCGGACGGCACACTACAAGGCGCGAGTATAAGATGCTCCGCATCTAAAACTATGTGTCTGCTCAAGTCACCTATATCTGGTGGCCTGGCGGAACCACTGGCCGAGAACACATCTCTTGAAATAGAAGGCTTAGATTGCGTCGACACCTTTGTCCATTACCATCACAGTGTTTTTCTCTATCTATTATTTATCTCGGTGATTCGCCTGTTTAACACGAGTCTGTTATGTAGTTATAAAAGGGAAAAGAAGAGAAAAGTTAGCCCCGTAACTGTCTGCATCTGGTGCGACACCTCAACAGTAGCTCACAAGAGATGGGGGTAAGGAGAGAATTAATGGATAGGATTAAATGTATATTTACAGAGAGAGATGCGCAGGGACCGTGAGCGACGATGGAAGTAAAGAGAAGATAGGAAAGATGAAACACAGTCACAGGAATCCGAGGACAGGGCACCACTGGCGAGAGCTCTTGTCGGCAACAGGAGATGGCGTAGGGCTAATCCAGTCGGCAAGAGCTACGCTGTCGTCGTCGTAGGGAAACCGGCGGCAGGAGGTGGCGTAGGACGAGTATGTTGAGCGCCGTAATATCCTAGCTGGCTTTCTATGAAAATGTTAGAGATTACATACTCTAAGATATTTTGATACTCTTAGTTCCGCACCACAAAAAAAAAGGTAACGAGGTCACACTCAAACAAACTTGAATAAGTAAAAAAAACATACTAGCAAACTGAAACAAAAAAGCAAACTCATGGAAATGAACGTCTCGCTTGCACTTGTCCTTCTGCAATATGAAGGTCACACGCACACATGTCTGTCTAAGACTCAAAGTATACAGTCTATCAATTACCGCTTTTTACTGCTTCGTAACCCATCTACACGTGATCTGAACTGCTGTTTTCCATTGGTGAGGCGCACAGTTTTTAGGTACTTCTGAAACTGAAAGTTATTTTCATGGTTTGATGTTGTGGTAGGGCTGCCATCAGGATGAAACCAGACAACTTTGTGTTGGTAAGTTCGTATAAGAAAAAGAAGTGGAAGCTATAGCATTTGTATATTGTATGTTGTTAGACGCAACATTGTTAACTAGAACAAGCAGGTAATGATCAAAAGCGAAGTATGGGAATTGTTGTTATCAGTAATTGTATCGTAAATACGAAGAATTAGGTGCGGACAAAAAATAACTCGCGGCTGGCAAGGAACAAACCTTCTAACTTAGGATATCAACAGCTAGTGTGGCGTTTTACCGGTTGACCTGCAGCGGCGGCCATTTCCCCTTAACTTCATGTGATAAATGGGTGCATTGTGCATGCGAGCGTCAGTCAGTGCTGCCCGTAGCCGTGGTGGCGATTGTGAAACACTATTTATATGCCTAAGTTTCCCAGTCGAGTTGCAGAAAGCTGAAGTATTTTAGGTCAGAGAAGCTTCAGCCATGGCGTAAGACTGCACTCCTTTTGCGTGCAGTGGTCTCCGTCTTGTTTTCTCTTTTCAATCTCCAGTTCTCTGATAAATGGTGCAGGAATGCAAACCGGATGCTCTACTAGCTACCTTGCTGCTCTCTTTTCTTCTTGCTGTCTCTCTCTAGTCTATGTATTGTCGTTAAGTTAGCATTAGCAGTACAACGCTTCCAATATATACCTCATTATCAGCGTCAAGAAACCAATACGCGCTTGTTTTCATGAAATGTAATTTAAATCTGATGACAACACTGTGACACCATCGATGCACACATTTTGCTCAAGACATTAGACGGACTTTCCTGTGCAGATCTTTTAAAATTATTTACCATGTATGAGTGTAGGGCCGAATTCAAATGAGCAAGAAGTCATCTTCCAAAACATTTTTCAGTTGCGCACTGCTATACTGTGCTTGAGGGAGATGTGAAGGAGAGCATCACCACTACAATATTTGTTAAGTGTAGCACATGTACACATACTCTTGAAAAATCAAACACAGCGTTTCTTTATGGCTTTTGCAGCCTCACTACGAAAACCCTGGACCAAAGAGAGATTCAAGAACAGAAATCTTCATGATTTTGCCCAATTCTTTCGAGAAAAATCTGTTCGTAAACATAACTGAGCCGTGCTTCATGAACCTTTGCCTTGTTTTTTTGTGTCATTGCTTTTTTAATGCTGCACCAATCTCTCGTTAGCCAAACCCGAGTTAGCCAAATCTGCTATCTTACCAGACTTTGAGATCACAAATCGTGCGTGAAAGTACTTGTGGGAAAGAGTAAATGAAGAATTATTTACTAATTTAGACTGGTTACTGGCGTAGATAACCATACGATGTTGGAATAGAAGTTTCGTTTTGAAGAGAGGTCACGAACAAAACAGTCAGGTGTTGAATGGCAAAAGATCTCTAAAAATCCGATAACATTTAGCAATATAAATATTTCCGGTGAGTCTTCAGAGAAGTTAAATTAGAGATATGAATGGGGATTATTATCCCATTTTTTACACTTATCGGGACATCAGCACAGGCTCCCTTGCCCGCTTCTTCTTAGTCATCTCAGCCTAAAGTTGATTGAGAGAGCGAAGAAACTTCGTTCGAAAATCAGCTTCTTTGTTAGAGCGTATGTAACCACTGGACTGTTACTTTGTGTTGGGATGAAGAATAGAATAAAAAAATAAGAATACTACACTCAGAACATACTGCATTGTGAGTGGAGCACACTCTCGTTGCTCTTATTTTTTGGGGTATTGTGGCAATGGACGCTTGGCCTAGATGTGAGGCCTCTGCCAGAACCATTCGTATCATTTGCCTCCCCGGGCCAATTCGCGGAGTTCAAACCCGTCTTCTTTTTGCCTGTACTTTCCAGTGAGCGATACTACACGCTCAACAGCACAAAGAAGTACAAAGAGATGAAGTAAGACATCAGCACGAAGTATCATGCCCACAAAGAACATCAATGGGTTCACCCTAGCGAGACGCTGTTACCAGCTAGTGGGATATGTCTCGACACTCCAGAAAAAAGAAAGAAAAAATGACAGTAGGGATGCGTGCGACAGGCTCCAAACCTGCTCAACTCTCGTCTATTTGTACACGCGAGTATATAGTTCCATCAGGCTCAAGTAGTAGCCTGCGGGTGAATAAATCAATATAGAAAAAAATTGAGCTCGATGCAGTAATTGGATGCAGTAAATGGATGCAGCTCGATGCAGTAAATGCACCGAACGCCCAGCGCAGCTTCCATATTCACGCTCATATTGCATGTTAAAGGCGAACCATTTGTTTGCGTACAGCAAGCACTTTTGGCGTTTCTTTTCGTATGTATCTATCTGTCTAAATATGTATCTACTATGTTGGAGTAGAAGACCTGCGTCTGGGTGTTCTAGTGATCACGCGCTTAATTTGGTGTAAACCGAAATTAGAACGTGAAGGTCAGATGGTTTGACGAATACGACTCGCTGGTCATGACGCGAATAAGGCCACACAATCCCATAGCAAACGTCGTCAAATGCTTTCCGCCAGACAGTGGCACAAACTCGCGGGTGGGAATTTGTCACCTGTATGTGGGTATGTGCCACGTGTGATTGACAGTTCATATCCACGTAAAATGGCAAGAATACGCCTCGGCAATTTTAACGCATGACTGTTAAGGAAAAGCTGACATCGGCTGCGTTGATGCGATGAGTCTAAATAAAACAATGTCAGGGTCCCAGCAGGAATCAATCCTTATCGTTTTGCGTGTCAACCAAGCATTCTACCAAATTATTGAGAGGTTAAATCAACCAACGAACGGTGTGAATTGACCATGCTAATTGATTTCAAGAAAGTTAAAAAAATGGCAGCATATCCACGGAGTGAATGATGCAGAGTGGGGCGAAGCATCCGTCTGTCCATTCGTTCTTGCTACCATCCGTCCATGCATCCATCTGTGAGACCGTCCATGCGTCCATCCGCCGTCCGTGCGTGCGTCTGTTCATGCGTCCGCACGTTTATCTGTGCGTCCATCCCTGCGTTCATTCATGCATCCGCCCCTGTGTCCGTTCATGCGCCCATCCGTCCGTGCAGGCATTCGTGCGTCCATCCATGCATCTGTCTGTGTGTCCATTTGTCCATCTATTCGACACTCCAAGTACCACCATCTCGCCTCTTTTCATCATATATTCCCCATACAAAAGCACCGCCATCCAGCGGACATTCCAAGGACTAAACAAGAGGTGGCACACACACACTTTCTTACGGCTTGCGCTTCGTGTCTACTTCTCACCTTTACCCAAATCGAGTTCATGGTATATACTAGTTCACTGTATTCATGGCACTGCGACCCAACGCTCGCTAAGCTTTTCTAAAACCAATGAGGTTACGCCCAGCGAGTATAACGTAGCAACCTTTTCCTGTCAGATAGTGCTCAATGTACATGCCAGTGGCTGCTAATGGGAAATGAGAGACAGGAGAATTCAGCTTTTAATTAACGCGCACGCTGCGAATTTTTTATTGTTCAACAACGCACAGAAAAAATCTCCCACTGGCACCACCTTGCAGGTCGAAACGTAATACTGGTTAAACACTACGACTACGACTACTACGAGGGACGAACGGGTACTGCTTTAAAGAGCTTCGTTCCAAAAAAAAGAAGTCTGTACATCTCCATGAAGTGAATAACGACAAGTGGGTGGAGCTATAAGTCCTAAGGTCCCTAATGCCTACGTTGAAGTTGTCGACTAGTATAAAAGATGGACAGATCAAGGGATGGACACAAGGAAAGATGGTGTACGTATGCACGGATGCATCGACAGTAGGACGCACGAACGAATGGACGGACAGACTTACGGTGCTGGTGGTCATGTATTGTGCTGTCTTATAGCTGATTACACAATAGGTTCGATGTTTACCATATTGCCGTGATCTTTTTTTGTGTACTCGTATGAGGCCTCCAGGATGGCTTTATGTTCTCTCATAGTAGAGTACCAAATGCTCTAAATCGTTAAGCAATTTTTCTTAACACACAGTTCCTTATTGCCGCATTACACGCGTAAGTGCTGCCTTGCGTAGCCATGACCATTAACAAAAGAACCATCGAGATAATCGTAGAACCTTTCGATGCGAATACGCCCGCAACGGGAGCACACAGATTTTTCTTGAACTTACGACGCCACTGGCGAAATTACTATACTTGGTTACAACCTTAAAATAAATATACGCTCCACTTACAGAACTGCAGCACACCTGTCATTCATCTGTGCAACAGAGCATTGATTAGTGATTTTCGTTTTAACATTAGGTCGCTTTCACTGGTCATGCAAACGGTGCTTATAATATAAGATATATAATTTAGAGGTTAGTCGTTTTAGTTGAAACATTATGTTTGGCAGAGCAGTGCAGTAGGAATATTTGATGAAATTTGTCAAAAAGTAAAACATTTTGAGTGAAAACCAGTGAAGAGAACATGAGCCTCTACGGCCATGTGATATGCGTAAAGTCCGCGAAATCGTTAACCACTTTTCCTAAACTAACATTACTGCAAATTCAGACTGGGTGAAATGGTGAAAGCTTTGGGTGGAGCTTACATTTAATCTTAGGTTGTCACCAACTATGGAATATTGTTGGCACATGCATAGAGGCCGACGCTCGGCATCACTGTTCAGTTGATCGACGGCCGACGCTCTTTTCGCCACCAGCAGTGCCAGTGCGTTGCTCTAATCTGACTTTCCGTTTACGGCCACAAGTTTTCCCGAATGAACAATTTTCATCTGAACTTCGAGTCGGCTCCATTCGTGCACGTCACCACCCCTTGACAATGTTTCCTTTTTTTGTTGTTGTTCAGGAGTACAGTTTACGTTTGTGCTTTTCGGGGCGTGACAGGCGCAAACTAGGTCGGTCCTAATTAGTTTCGCTCCTAAAAGCTGGCATTGGCAGAGATGGCCAAACGAACGCATAGCATAGATATCATGGTCCCAGTTGAAACTGAACCCTACATTTGGCGTGGCAATTAAGTAGTCTACCACAGAGCCAGGCTAGTTTTGAAAACTAGTTTTCAAGTACACCATAATGTTCCTGAAGCGTCAATTGCGGTGGCAGGGCTGGCTATCCAACCTTATAAGCATTACAAATATAGTTCTATTATACAGTCGTCACATCGAGATAATGAAAATTGTAGTGAACCGGCATCCACTGAAGCTCATTTGTCTAGCAGTGTCGATGGCCACCATCTTCTCTGACAAATGCGCTACATACCAGCTAATCGCTTCTCATCATTGCTGTCGGCTTTAATGTGAATGTTTCAAAACACAGCCAGCCTGGTTCACACAATACACGAAAGGTGTTTTCTATGTAGACAGGGCCTTCAAAGGTACTGTGTTCACGACGAGGAACCGAGACGTAAATGACCACTTCATCATAAGAGACATGACCAATTTAAAGCAACTAAACCATACATCATACTTCAGTGTACATGGGCCCCTCATCGCCACATTAACGGACGAATATAGGGAAAAGTATAGTTCTGCTGATGGTTCTGACATTTCACATTGACTTGGCTGAAATTAAGACGGTGTCAACTGCCCACTGGACGAGTATTTAGGACCAATCGACACATAAACGTCACAAATACTGTGCAGGTGTACATGTATTGGTGTTGTGCGAGCACGTAAACACCATCACGTGCTAGGGAAACATTTCAGCCTACAACAGTGCATGCCGATATCGTGTGTGTAGTGCGTGTAGCTAACGTGCTTTCGATTACATGCTTCATGAAACGTCGATTCCCAAGGCTCGTGGGATCATACCCTTTTCTCTCTCTCAAGGCCAGCCACCTTGGAGGTTTTCGCGAGGGAGAATGACCAATCAACGAATTTTATTTACCTCAAAAAGCGTAAGTATACACATAGCGGAACCACTGTGTTATTCATCATACGACGTAAAGCATTAAAACACTACATGCCTATTTATTGATTTATTTGAGCAGGTAGGTCCGTTACAGAAATCTGAGGCACAACTCGCGAGGAGGCCATATTTCCACAGTCGTGAAACTCTAGCTTGCCTCATATATAAAGTGCATACAACTATCGCGTCCCACATTTGTATGAGCGTTTTCAAGCAATCATGAAGCCCTGAAGCCCATAGTTTGGTTTCAGGGCTGGTATTCTCAAACAGACCTATCTTACTATAAACTTACGTTCAAGGTATCTTCTTAGTGGGGTTCTACTAAGTCTGAGCTTGAAATCGGGTAAAAGCAATCGGAGAAATAAGTAAGCTTTCTAGAATACTTCTTGTCAGGGACTGAAAATCTAGCCATGCTGTATCTGATCCACTGATCACGCTAAACTACTTGGCGTTAACTTCGGGTCTCCCAATCTGATTATGACCCGCTTCCGAAATCAATACAAGTTCTGAAAAACTCAAACAGAAATAACGCAATGTACCAGCACCTTTTTCCACACTAACGTCCATAATTCGGGTAAAATGCATTGAAGCTTGTGAAGACAAATATCTCAAATACATTGAACACAGAGCTGTTTTTTATAAGCAGAGACAGTTGCTAACCACATTTTAAAACAAGCGTCGTTCACGCCGGGAAGTGTTCAAGAGATAAGGCAATTGCGATCGAATGACTCATCGGGAGTCCACAATCTCGTTTGAAGCAGCTCTGCTTCGCAAGTACGCTCAAAAGCGGATTAAAGAAGTATGCTCCGCCTTGCCGAGCATCTTTGAATCTTCTGCGTTAATCTTTAAAAAGAAAAACTAAAACGTCAAACATCAATAAAGATTAACCAAGAGTCGTTCTCTTGGATGCTTATCTCTTTCAAGTAAATCAATCTCTGTATATCTTCGTTTGTTACTGGTGCGGACCTACATGCCACAAATGTGAGCTTGCATACTTTTTTTCTCTCGGCTAACTTTCAATTTTCTTTAACCATTTTAAGGCGAAACAGATTAAGCTAGCCGTAAGAACCTTTGTGTGCGAAAGGTATCTGCGAAAATACCTTCAAATTGTCTAACGTTCCCTAGCAACTGCTAGCGACATAGCAGCTCCGCACCTGCAGCGTGAGACCTGCACGCACTTTCTTATCTCTTGTTTTGTTCTTCCTGCCTTTCTACATCATTGTCATTTTTTTCTTCTGCTTCTTTCCCAGAACACGTGAAACGATTTCTTGAGCGCGGGGTGCAGTAACACCGATAGGCTACACAACGAGGGCAGAGAGAAAGAGAAAAGAAAGGAAAGGACATAATAAGAGATAATGAGAAATGCCTCGGAAAAGCTTTACAGCATATCCACGGGCTTAATAGTGAAGAGTTTGTGGCGAAGCCCATGAAGCAATCATGGTTAGAGCATGAAATCTTCTTCAGGCTGCCCAGCAGTAATCAAAGTGATAGCCTGTGTGAAATTTTATTCAAACTTGTATGACTGGTTATATTTTCGCCTTGATAATTACCGCCTTGTGGTCTGTGAAGTAGACTGATAAGAATTCATGCACGGGCGTGACTTTAATGTTTGCAAAGAAAACGTATGTTCACGTTCCTCTATCCCTGGTTTGATCGACACGCACAAGCCGCAGCGGCCTTTCGCACCCGGTGCTTCTCACCGTCCTAGTCCGCCAAGCACCACGATCCGGCAAGCGCACTCGTATGACGATGATCCGGGGAATGAGTGCTCGACAACAGGCGCAACACCGCTCAGCATGCGCTGCAGCCAATCGGAAAGCAACTTCACCGCTAACGTCATCTAGCGTACCTTCACTCAATCGCCTTATTGTACGGATGTCTATGGGATAGCGCCTTCTCGGAAACGAGAAGAGAAATGGAGATGACGACGCAGAATCTGTACAGAACGCAAACTGCATCTTGGTGACAATATACTAGATGACTGCGTCATACAGTATATCGTCACCTCCCTGAAGTTTCGTGCATCTCTGTGAGACAGCGCCTTCTATTGTACGATAAGGAAACACTACCGGGTACACCGGATGGATCGACAACCGAGCAGGTCTCGCTTCAAGAGGCTTCATTCCTAAAAATTGCTGAATAGGCAAAATTAACCGGCGTACTTACAACCCAACGGGGAACGTCTTACCCACCTTGCTGGGCGTATATCATGGCCTTGTGTAGTATACTATAAAAAGGAGGTAAAAAAAGAAAGAAATTAGAAAGAAGACAACGAGAATGGTCAGGGCAAAAGGAAAGAGTAAATCATAACATAGACCAAATAAGAAAGTGAGAAATGGAGAGAACAAAAGAGTTAAAGGAAAAAAGGACAAAGACAGAATTACATAGTGAATGAAAGTATTAAAAATAGAAGCGACATGTGTGGAGAGAAAGAAAGCACAACATAGAAAAAAAAAACGCCATGAAAATTGGAGAAAGAGGTAAAGAGAGAGAGAGAGAAATAGCACACACAGACAAAAATTGTACTAGAAAACTGAACTAAATAAAAGAGAGAAAGAAAAATTAAGAGGAAGCAATATGCAGTTAGACAAATATTGTGTTGAGCTTCACTAAACCGAACCCAATGGAAGGGCAAAGTATTCAGGGTACGCCGATCTTTCCCACAGTAAAATCTTCAGCATTTACTGCTTTACTTGTCAATAGTACACTAGTACGCCATCACTTTGCAGATATCTGGTATTACTTTTGCGAATAACATAACATTTTAAGGAGGATGATAAAAAGTTTATAATAATATTAGTAGTATAAAACTTCGTAGCCAGCCACGTAGGGTTTGCGAATCAGATAGAAATCGCGTGGCACGACTCTCTTGTACAGACGAATTGCCGCATTGCACAGTTCCGGAGACGGAGCTTGTATTAGGCTGTATCCAGGGTGTATTAAATGTTTTACTTACGACGTAGTTGTAACTGACAATAAAATGAAGAAGACTTGGTTTATGCTGCAATAAATAAAATGACCATTAGGTTGGGCATTAGGTTTATCAGTGCAGCAAATGTATGGCTCGTGATATTTCGCTTTTCCTTCTTAATTTCATACAAAAATTTAGGACTTTTGTCAGCTGGCTTGTGCCCTGGCCATTTGGTTTAATGAAAGGCTGCACATGCTTTGACCGTTTTGACTTTGTATTACTTCGTCGCGGTGCATCGTACAAGTCAATTAGGGTAACTTCTTGTTTAAAATATTTTTCTGTGTATTGGGCATCAGATTTCTTGTTTTTCAGCACTGGTTATGGGATTATAATCAATAAGATTGAGTGCGTTTCCGTTCTGAATTCAATACCAAAACTTGATAGTAGCATTTCATGTCCGCTCGTGCTCACATCTGTCAAATAGCGCAATTATCTGTTCTAAATAAAAGCTGTACATTGTACTAAGAAAAATTACTAATCCACTTAATCTATCGCGTGCCTGTCTTTCTGCTAACTCTACGACACGATCGATTCTAGAACGAGCACGTGCCGGTGAGAACCTTGCGCTGGTCATATATGTTATGAGCTCTGTGTGCTCTTGTTTTGTTTTTTTTACTTTCTTTTCATTTGTAAATATTTTGCTGGAGCACCGAGACATTTCCGGTTCACTCGTAACGTGTTCTCGCCTGACTAAGCCTCTGAATGGCCACCGGTTATCCAATGCCACGTGCTGACATCCTCTTCTTGCCTTTCCCTTCTCGTACTCGCACTGTCCCTGTCGGAGCTGGGTGCACGTAAAATGAAAATAGGACACCGAAGCTGTATCTCATCGTCTCTCAGGATTATGTCACATGATTGCTTCCCAGCGAGGACT